>OZ012735.1:634944035-635124035 GCA_963859935.3 Lathyrus sativus
GTTCAGAAGAGGGGAATAACGGCTTGTCCCAAGCTCAGAGAGTGGGCTTGGAGTTCAGAAAAGGGGGCTCATGGGTTTAGAAGAGAGGATTTGGTTCCAAAGAGAACCAAATGTTAAGTTGGTACCATATGCATATGCATAGAGTTGTATAGACGAGTTGCATTGCATAACGAGTCATATGTGCATTTGTTGAGATATATTTGTTGAGTTATGGTTGATTTGGTGAGTTGGGTATGGGAATGTAATTGACATACTATGATTGAGATTGTGTAGAATATGCTATGTGTTTAATATCCTACCTTTCAATATATGTCTGTTATTATTAATTGTGATTTCCCATCCCTTTTATTTGAATGTTGCCTATACGTGAGCATCATACAGATACTCAAGAGCAGAGACGCTGTTGTGAGTCGAAGCTAGCTCATGGAGCTATTTCTTTTAGTTTCGTTGTTTTAGTTTTGGTTATGCTCTAATATGTAACACTATGAGCAACTTTCTTTATTTTATGTTGAGGTTTTCTGAGAGACAATGTATGCTCTCGTATGTTTGTGGTTTGATATGATAAGCATTTGGAGAAGACATACGAGTCGATTCTTTTAATTATAATATTAATTTTATTTATGGGATTTAAATTGGTATGCATGCTAATAATGATTCCGCTTCCATGATATCAGATGAGTTAGATGTCGTGCAAACATTCCAAGTACATATTGTCGTACCTCGAAAAATACGATCCTCGCGATGGACGCGGAAAATACTGTTCGAAACAGAGTCGCCACCGAACTTTATTCATTCCAAGGTTTCTTAAAAGGGACCTCAGAGTCATAGATCGAGGTTGAAAATATCATTGTCAGAATAACGATACGTTCAAGGGATCTCATCTGATTGGGGCGTTCGCATCAACCCAAAAAGGAGTGACCCTCATGAGTTAACACTACCAACCACCATGGTTTGAGGGTAAAAGGTCCTTAGAGTTATAGATTCAAACTCAAAAACATCATTGCCATGGCAAAGACTCACCATGACAACAACATCCTCAAGTGAATCAACTCTAAGCGGGGTTTTTGCTTCCTCCCAACGAGAAAGACTCCTCGAGGGATTCCACTACACAACCACCATTCTAATCCTATGTTTTTTCTCGGACTCGGGTGTAGAGCCATCTCACAAAGTTCCCTCAATCAGAACCCCAATAGTATCACAAGGAATAATAATAGAATATCTAAAAGCAAGCAGATGAATAGCAAATAAATAAGACAAGAAAACAAATAAAAGAAAATTCACAAACAAGCGGATCTAACTCTTGCGAATCGAGTCAAGTTAGGCTTGACTCTCTCTAGCATAGGGCTATGCATTTCCCCAGCAGAGTCGCCATCTGTCGTACCTCGAAAAATACGATCCTCGCGATGGACGCGGAAAATACTGTTTGAAACAGAGTCGCCACCGAACTTTATTCATTCCAAGGATGGAATAGGAAAATATCGATAAAACCTTTAAGGAGATAAGAACATGGTCATCGCAACCAATATTTTAGGTTCGGGGGTCGATTACATAGAGGGAAGGTATTAGCACCCTCTACGTCCGTTGTACTCAACGGGAACCTCTTGATTCGATTCGCGAGAGAAAGTTAACTATGTTTGTTTATCTTCTAAGGAATTTGCTTGCTAATAGGAAAAGGGGGTGATTATCAAGATAGGGTGCTCGCCAAGGATTGGGACCCTTGTGCCTACGTATCTTCACTTGTAAGAAGTGGAAAATCAGAGCATTCGTAGTTCGTGGGACTACGGGTAAATAGGGGATTGTGCTCGCCAAGATCGTCGCAATCTTGTGCCTACGTATCTTACATTCAGAAAAGAATGAAGAATCAGAGCAGCCGTAGTTCGGCCTACAGTTTGCTAAAAGGTTTGTGTTTGGAATGAACGAGAGTTTAGGTCACATTCTAACTGCTAAACATTGGCTTGTCTACTCGCTAGGGGAGGCTGAAGCACAAGTTTGTTATGCGCGGAAAAAGGGACTAAACAATGTTCTTGGTAAAAGGGATTATTTGAATGGTAGGTCGCGCGAGGGCGAGGGATAGTGTTGGTAAGTATTGGGATTTTTAACTAAAGGTGACGACTACTTGAAGCTCAAGAAAGACTTCTCGGACCCAAGTAATCGGGAGAGTGAACCAAAGATTTGGAGCTCTCTCTTTTTCAACCTCAATTGCGAGAGGATAGAATTAAGTATGGTTTGAATAAGTTGAACGAATGACGATTACTTGAAGCTTAAGAAAGACTTCTCGGACCCAAGTAATCGGGAAAGCGAACCAAAGACTTGGTACACTCTCTTTTTCATCGCAAAAGGAGTTGTTTGAATGGCGTTTGAAAGATAGGATGTAATTAAAGTATTTTAACAGATGAGGATTAATCGAAGCTTAAGAAAGACTTCTCGGACCTCAAATAATCGGAAGAGTGAACCAAAGACTTGGAGCTCTCTCCTTTTCTCATCTAATATTATGAAAGATGTTTAGTATGATTAGAGTGCATTAATCGGATGACGATTACTCGAAGCTCAAGAAAGACCTCTTGTACCTTAAGTAATCGGGAAAGTGAACCAAAGACTTGAAGCTCTCTCTTTTTCATCCTAAGTGTTTAGAAAAATAGGCTCGAATAAATTTATCGTTTTTAGAAGGTTTTTTTTCTTAGAAGACAATTGCTCGGGCTTAAGAAAGACTCCTCGGACCCAAACAATTGGGAGAGAGACCCAAAGACTTGGGACTCTCTCTTTTTCATCTAATATCAAAATTGTGTTTAAATAGTTATTAAGTATTTTAGTTTGACTTAAAGAAAATTGCTTGATATGAATCAAGGTTTGAATTTTACGTGTGGAAAGAGCAAAGTAGGATTAAAGGATAGGAGGCCCTACGATAGGGTAAGGTCGATGGCGAGGTCAAAGCACTCGACTTACAAGTAGAATAGGAAGACTTGATATAATCATGGGTTTAGGAAAAGTTAGAGGTTATGTGCATTTGTTTTGAACATACTTGACGTTGGATCAAGTTAGGAACGAATTTGATCTTAATTTTATATGTGAGGTGTGACAAGCGTCGTTGTACAAAGCCCAAGAGGGGGCTATAAGGTCGATGGCGATCGTAGAAACAATCGGCTTACAATGGGGTGTGAAAATGGGCTTGACATTAAGTCAAGATATTAGTTTTTTTTTTAAATCGGTTTTGAAAATGTGCACAACATAAATATAATTGAAGTTTAATAATCAAGTATGCACAAACATCACACAAAAGGTCATAAATTAAATAAAGTGGGGAATAGGTTAATCAAGGCATGCTAACTTAGTTAATATCCTAGTTATCTAGATTTAGTAAAATAAAAGGATTAATTTGCTTTAGATTATTTGGAATTTAAAGAAGAGATAAATTATTAAGATAATTATTAAATAGAAAATAAAAATTAAAATTAATCGTTTTTTGCCTTGTCTTAGAACTTAAAAGAAAAGCTAATTTTTCAAAAAAAAAACAAAAAAAAACAAATAATCAAATTAAAATCAATTAATAATATTAATCATTAAATAAATTAATTATTATTAAATAAATTTTTTAATAAAATTAATTAAAATAAATTTGAAGTTCTCTTAACAGAAAATTGATGAAATTATTGTTGAAGCATTTATTTTTTATAAAATATATTATTTAAGGTAAAAAAATATTAATAAACAAAACAAATGGGTCTATCGTCCTGAGAGACTTTGGGAAGGGGATTCCCACCAAACCATGAACAGACACATGGGGAACATCACACTATCATCAAGGATTACTTTGAAAATGACAAAAAGTAAACAAAACCTAGAAACGGAAAACACAGACCAAAAGGCTCACTCTTCATTTTTCTCAGAACTCTCAATCACCCCTCAACTCGCCTGACCTAGCCCGCCGGAGAAGATGGGAGTTGACGGCGGAGCCCCCCTCTTCTTCATCCAAACTCCAAAATTAAAACCTTAAACTCACACGAAAATGCAACCAGAGTCCAAATCCGGACTCAGTTTCTCCTAATTCGTCCTCAAAAACTCTAATCCCAAACTCAAACGAAACCCTAGACTCAACACAAAATGGCAGAAACCACTCAAAATAAAGGAGAAACATGAGCTAAGCCATACAAGAAACTCAAATCGGGCACCAATAGTTCAAAGAGGAGAAGAGAAATACCTGAATCGGAGCGAATCCGACCGGAAGCTTTCCCGGTGAAGGTAACTTTCTGACTCCTTTTTCGCTCTTTCTTCTTTTCAAGCTCAACGATTAATAACCTTAGCCCGAGGCCTCCTAAACACCTCGAAGGTGCGCTCGAAGTTAGGTTTTGTTGTATGAATCTCTTTAGGTTTTTTTCTTTTCTTCCGCCTCCCCCTGGAATGAACAGTATATCTCCTTTGTATAGACTGATTAGGATTAGGGTTTTCTCTTTCAAAAACCTCTGGGTGAAAAAGAGGCATGATTTCAGAATGCCTTCTTGTTAACTCTTTTCTAGGAATGTTTGTCCTATTCATACTTTTACTGCGAAAATGTACCCTTTTACCATGAATTTTGAATTTTTACTGTGCAGTAGTGTGACTGTTTACTGTCTAGAACTCTTGATATGAAGCTTGGTTAATAACCTGATATCCATTTGGTTGTTGCAGGGTATACTTGCTAGTTTCAAGGCTTATGACATGTCTCATGTTCTGATGGTAAGTGGTTTTCGAGCGAGTTGGTGAGAACTGTTATGTTGCTGCCTTGGATTATCATCATTGATGTTCTGAAATTGTGAGCCAGCATATGGTGATGACTTATAGGAATTCAGTTATTGTTGTTGGTTCGAGCTGTAACTGAAAGTCATCTCAATATCACTGTTGTTGGTTTGAGCTGTAATTGTGATTGTTGTTACAATGGAAGGGTTGTTGTTTTGTCGATTGTGGCTTGCGTAGGATTTGTGATGTGAATTGTGAAGCTTCAGTGTGTGGTGATGAAAGATGCAGACAAGTTATGTTGTGGTTTTCATGGCGAGCTTGAACTTTTATTGCGTGTTGTAGTTGTTCTTGATACAATAGTTTGTGATTATCTCTTGTTCATGAAAATTTTGCAGGTTTCGTCTATTCTTTTACTGCGTGTCCGCCTGCTTGTTGGAAGGTGTAGAATATTTCTCTGTCGGAAACTGAATGAAAGTGGTACGTGATTTAATGAAGTTGAAGCGGATGCTTAAAGAATGTCTTCGAAGCAGAACAGAGGAGTTTTTTTGTGTCTGTTTCATGGCAGCAGAGTATCTCGAAGTGGGGAGGGAAATTTTTGGAGAAGGATTGTTGAATGTATGGAGGAGTGTGAAAATAATATGTTGTTATTGTGAATCTGTTTGCAGATCTGGTGTATGTTTGAAAAGTTTTGAGGTGAGAAATGAGAATTAGAAGGATGCAGGTGGTTGGTTGATGATGGGGCTGTCTCAAATCAGAGGGAGTTTGAGTGAAGATGATGATGTGAGATAGATGAGGTTGATTGAAGTTGGAGTTAGTTTTCAGAGGTGCGTTTTGGAAGATTTGAGGTTCATGGAGATACGGTTTGAGTGATGAAGGTCGTGTTTATTGTTGAAGAAATGAGTTTGTGGGTGAAGGAGGTTATGGTCTAGAGGTTAAAGATTCATTCTGAGATTTTGGTGTTGAGTAGATGGAAGTGGAAGGTTTCTGCATATCGATGTGAGTGTTAAGAGAAGGTTGATGTGGTGTCTGATGCTATTTTTGTCATTCAGTTCTTCTTGATGTCACAAGAGGTAGACATAATGAATGATGTTTTTTTGGAGTTTGGCGAGGAACCATGATTAATTGGTATCAGCACACATGATACCTGGAATAGAGCTCTCTGATTTTGGATTCTAGTGATATCAATGCCCTGCGTATTGTTTTACTTTAAGGATTGTGTCCAACTTTGTGGTGCTTGACCCTGATTTAACAACTGTTTCTTATTTCAGGTATTACCATGGGCAACTTAATACATGGCGGTTTGGATGTCAAGGGAGTCAACACCCTGATTCTGTTAACATTTCTTATGACCAAGTTGCTCGAGGGAAGTCTAAACAAGAATTCAGGACCTGGTATGCACGTTTACACCTGTTGCTAATACACCGAGATCTGAACACAAATGTTGTATTGGCAATGTCTATCGCAAATACATCACCAGCAAGTATTTTCTGAATTGTGTTATGAATTGTGCAGTGTGTTCCAGTTCTACCGATACCTGCACTGCAGTGCACCACTGTCGGGCCCAGATTTGGTGGCAAATGGCATAACCTTTTCAAAACTTCACGCGCAGCCAAAGTGTTGTTCGGTATCCCATGGTCGGGCCACTCAGAATACGAAAAATGGGCAACAGTGTATCTTCTACCTCTTTTCGGTTCACTTCCAAATGTCGCAGCACATTAGTAATTTTCGTCCCTTTGCATGTAAGAGAGGTACTCCCGAATTCTCTAAGTCTGTTTCAGATTAAAAATAAATCTCCACACTTCGCCGTCCTGTAATTGTCGACTAACCTAGTAAACATCACAATTGCAGGGCAGTGACATTGTGTGGCTATGAACTCGGACACAATTCCAGGGGAAGAGGTCGAGATAGAGTTTGCATCAACATCCCCCTGTGCTTCAGGCCTACAGCTTGAGTTGGAATTAAAAACAAATCCTGTTCTTGTCAAGTGGTATAACAACTATGTACTGATCTCTTTTTTTTATTTTAGCAGCATTAAGAGCAACACTGCATCTTCTTGTCATCTCGCTCGATATTATCCTATTCGAACCATTTTATGAACATTGGTCCCGTTCTTTCTAGTGCGCAATGAATGATTCAGAGCCACATCTTCCTGAACCTGCTTGGGCAACCATATTTATTGAGGTAAATATATCTTGTATAGCAATTTCCAAGTGGTGTTATACATCTTTGATATTGCAGAGAAGTTCCAAACGAATGAAGACTTTCTCTAACTCCTTGCCACGTAAATGAGTTGCATCCTATTTTCATCATGTATCAGCATGGATTGTTTTATGCTATTGTGATTTGTAGCCTTTGTTTCACGTTACGCCATATTACCTTCTGGTACACTAATTTGTATTGTTTTTTCATGTGCACCAGTTCAAGTTTGAAGTGTCATTAGGAAAGAGTATCGCCCATGATAACGGAGGGGTTAGCTCCAATTCAAAGTCTTGGTGGTGAGACCTAAGGCGAACCGACATGGTGTGGAAGCTTATCACCGTGAGCTGTTATGGAGATGATGAAGACACAACTGTATGGCATCAAACGATTCATGGCTCATGAAGACGGAGCTGACTTTGTAAGCTGGATTTGGTACGAAGAAACAAATGGAGGACACACGAGAATACCGCAACTGTCAACATAATTAAGTCACCATTGTAAAACTCAACTGTCAACTTGACCTTGTAATAATAAGAGTCCTTAATCTTACAATTTAGACTCCAGTTAACGTAGCACTTTGGTTTCTCATTGAAATTGTAACGTAATCATCTTTGAATTTAATGAGCAATCTCTCTTGCCCTCTTATCTTGTCATGAATGAGCTGAATATGTTTGAATATTCATGGATAAGAACTTTGAATTTATCAAATTAACACCCTTTGTGAACTTAAAATAAGGCTCACCATTGCAAAGTGCCTAAAGCAATAATCCAAATTATATTCTCACGTAGCATCCCTTTGAAGAAAATGACTTACGTGGATAAAGTCTTGTATTTTGTAGCATGATTCAAGTGTGACACCATCTTGTTATTTACACATGTTTTGAAACAAATTTATCACGCCTTGAAAGTGTCCCTTGTTCCAAAGATAAGGTTTCCACGAACTCCTTGGACAAATTGTTCACTAATCTAACCAACATGGTGAATGCGGAACAAAACAAACATACCTTAAAGATAAATGATCCTTTGAAGTTTAGAAACAAAGCTAAATAAGATTTAACTTTTTTTCCTTACAAACTCTTGAGTCATATTTGAAACACACCTTTTAATGGGGTTATGAGTTCACGCGCAACCTTTATAACCTAAATCCTAAAGGATTGTGACCAAAGTTTGGATGAAGCAACCAATGCTTGATATAAGAGGATGTAAGAGTAGGACAAATTTGGGGTATGACACATATAAGATAAATTGATGTCGTGTAAACATCCTAAGTGCAATTGTGTGCATTAAAATATTATGTTGCCTATTTATTTAAATTAAGTGTTACATGTTAGACGATGGCACGAATATAGAGGGGTGGGGGGTTGAATAGATCCCTTGTTAAAAAATAAGTCGGCGCTACCAATAAAATGGTTTTTAAAAAATTTGTTTAATTTGCGGAACCGGTCGTGGAAAAATACTGTCTATAACAAACGGTTACTAGAAAACCGGATATGCGTTTTAGCCGATGGAATCAGATAACGAGTAATGAGAATGATTACGCTAGTCACACTCTCAATTTGATTTAGCTCACAATGTGGTATGACTAGTTCCAATGCCTTAAAATATTACCACAATAAATGAACAACACACAAGGCTTTTCTTTCAGGAAATTTATCAAACACTTGGAGTGCAGAGCACTACAAGTGAGTTCAGCTTTGAGTAATTTGCTCTAGTTTCCTTGTACAATCAACGATTGTACTAGAGTCAAAAACAGTCCAACACTTACTCAAAATAGTCTTAAATTTGATATAATTGCTTGTACTAAAACCATATAAATATTAAGCAATGTAAAAACGAAAGGTAAAAGGCACAAGGATTTGTTGAGGCAGTTCCCCCGTCGTCCTTGCTTCGGGGTACGTCTGCCCTCAATTCTAAAAATAGAATTGAGCTCTTATAATATAAATTTAACCTGTTATAGAATCGTATATACAAGAATGAAATAGCAATAAAACAAACAAACTCCCTTATTGTTGTAGAAGCTATCTCCTCTTGTCCCTTAATTCAAGTCGAATCAAGTCCTTCGACAGCTTGTGTATGAACCTCCGATTACAGCTCTATGTTTGAACAACCTTCCATCTTCAAACTCCAACCCGACTGATCTCAAACACTCGTGTGTCGAACTCGAACCTCTCCTTCACAATTCTCTGATTACCGCTACTAGATCGACGGAACCCACCACTCCTCGATCACCTTCACTCGGCCGAATATGTGTTAAGAAGACTCGTCCAAAAATCCCCAAATTCAGAGAATCTTGGAGGACAAAACCCTAGAGGTTTTATTCAAGAAAAACCTGTCAATTCCTCAATCTGAACCGGATTACCCAATCACGGCTTCTAACGTTATCACCTTTAGACAATCCATAATGCACAGCAAAGATTATTGTATGTGATTGTTATGGTATAAAATGTAGAAGATGAAGATTATTAGAACTTGAATTGACACCTTTTTCACTTTTCTTGTTTTTGTAATTGATTCAATTGATATGAAATGAATAGAGCAACTGAATATGTATACCATACAAAACTGTTATAAATGATAAAACCAACTTTAAAAAATAATAGACAACTAAAAAAATGTGCAACAAACAGCGAGAGGTCGACCCATGCAGAGTGCAGGGTCGACCTGAGCTAACCCGAGGCAACATATTTTGCAAAACACACAGCTATGCGTCGACCGGAACAAGGCATGCGTCGACACAAAGCATGAATTTTTTTGACAAATGCAAATGACAACAGTATGCGTCGACCGGTAGGTCGACCATACCAAACCCGAGGAAAATGCATTTCTAGGACACTTGCCATGAGTCGACCGGAGCAGAGTTTAGGTCGACTCAAAGACCTGAAACATCAAAAAATGCCTAAATTCATATTTTTTATTCTCTTAGATGGAAGCTATGATAGACCAATAAATTTAGACTCATATGACGCATATTTTGACAGCTCTAAATGTAGTACTCAAGATATTTAGTGCAAGCAAATAAACATGAGAAATAAGGTATGCTTATGCATCACGGTGATAACACCAAATGACTATTCTTCCATGCAGCTCGGTTTTGACATCATCGAAACACGCATATCAAGTACCTGAGGCTTTGCCCTCACATTATTTGATCAGCAGGTCTGTGTGTTTCAAGAGGTGTAACATTCTATGTCAAAGTATTATGAAAAATGTCTGATTTAATTATAATTATGTGTTGGGGAATTATGGTGTTACACTTACCATACAACCAAGTTTCATCAATTTGAAGTACATACTTGCAATATTCAAATCCTCTGATGCATGGTTAAAATATCCAAAATAGTCGGTGGAAGATTTGTTGTCCACCAACAATAGTTTTGTCATATGTATATGTGGCTAGTATCTCCATTTTTACTACTGTACCAAGAACACATTTCTTAAATTCTAACAAGTAATATGAAAGTTCATTGTATGAGTTCTCTCAGCTATAGTAAACATGTTCAATGGCTTTATTCCTCACAACCCTTGTTTTTATGTATGACAGGGTGAATTTGTATTCGGAAACAATATAACTGATACAACTGCTCACCTTGGCTAATAGATTCTTGCCTACAAGAGACATTAACCATTAGCACATTAAGTGAGAGCTAAGTTTGTTAGTTCTTGATTGGCAGGAATTTTGGTAAAACTAAGTGTAATCACAGGATGTCCTACGAGATGTCGTGACATCTGTAGTTAGAATTAGCAGGTGGCATTTTGTGATGTGTAACAGGTTTTCTCATGATGTCAAACCAGATGTCTTGACATTCATGATCCAGAACATTCTGTATGAATGTATGTGTGAGCATATCTTTTTGTGCAAGCTGGCTGCACATATCTGTTGTGGAATCTGCGTGATTCTATTTTGTGAGTAAAGGCGTTTTTGTTGCATCTTCTATGGATCAAATTGGATTTGATTAGGATTTAATATCAGAAGATCAACTATTGTTTTGGAGATTGAGATCAATTGCAGATTTGGATATTAATTTGATTTGATTTGTTAAATCAAATCTGATTGATTGGCTGCATTTTATGGTAAAACATTGTTATGTGTGTAGATGTCTTGATTGATGTCATGACATACCTGTGTAGTGTTCTGCAGGATATGTTTGGTTAGCTAATACAGAGTTTATTGGATGTCAAGCTGAATGTTGTGACATTGGTATCTGCCAGCATGGGCACTGTTTTGTTTTCTGTTATGTTTCTTTATTTATCTCAGGCTATATTTTAGGAAACTTTCTATTCAGTGCTGATCATAAAAGGAAACGCCTATGGCCTATTTTTTAGTACCTTGAATTGTGGAGATTGGATTAACTTGGTTAAACCTAATTTATGCTACTTAGGCCCAAGGCCCATGCGCTGCATATAAAGAAGAGTGGCAATCCTTACTGAAGATGGGGAGATTTGTTGGAGTGAAGAATTTTGTTTGTGTGTTTGTATCTTCTCGTGTGTTTTTGTCTTAGGTTTTCTTGTGAGCCAAGTAATTATCACCTAGATGATTGCATTGGACTAGTGTGGTTTTTTATTTGTATTTTGGTTGTGTCACTCTAAGCTTTTAAGCACGAGTGCTATGTCTCTGGATTGAAGCTTTTAAGCAAGATCAAGATTTGTTTGAATTGTGTCTTCCTTTTGAATCTGTTTATTATTTGATTGATATCACTGCTCTGATTGAGGGGGAATGAGTAGGAACTCAGGTGTAGAGTTAGATTGAAATTGCATTGGGTAGGTCTTAAGTGAAGAGTGCAAACTGGTAGTTTAGCTCTGAATTAACACTGCTTATAGTGGATTTCCTCCCTGGCTTGGTAGCCCCCAGAGTATGTGTGATTTGCACCGAACTGGGTAAATAATTTCCTGTGTTCTTTACTGCTTTGTTACTTGCTTACTTCTAAGTTTAATAATATGTTTAGAAGCGGATGTCATAACATTAGATATAACATCAACTGTCTGTTACTAGAATTTCAATTGGCATCAGAGCAGGCACCCTGCCTGTTATTTTTTGGGTGAGATCTAAGGACGATAATTTCTGGTACTATGGACAAGGATGTAGGATTTGCGAATAGACCACTCATTCTGGATGGATCTAACTATGACTACTAGAAACCTCGTATAATAGCCTTCTTGAAATCTATGGATAGCAAGGCCTGGAGAGCAGCTAACTCAGGATGGGAACATCCAGCGAAGACAGAGAAAGACGGATCAACTGTGCTAATACCAGAAGAAGAGTGGAGTAATGAGCAAGAAGCTTTGGCTCTTGGAAATTTCTAAGGCCTTGAACGCTCTATTAAATGGGATAGATAAGAATATCTTCAGACTTGTGGATCACTATGAACTGGCCAAAGAGGTTTGAGATACTCTCAAAACAACTCATGAAGGTACCTCCAAGGTCAAGATGTCTAGACTACAGATGATGACTACTAAGTTTTAGAATCTAAAGATGAAAGAGGATGAGACCATTCATGATTTCTACATGAATATTCTTGAGATTGCCAATACCTCAGGAGCCTTAGGAGAGAAAATGTTTGAAGAAAAACTTGTAAGAAATATTCTCAGATCATTGCCCAAGAGATTTGCCATGAAGGTTACTGCTATAGAAGAGACTCAAGATATCAGCAACATGGAGGTTGATGAACTCATTGGTTCCCTCCAAACCTTTGAGATGGGAATGTGTGAAAATGCTGAAAAGAAGAACAAAAACATATCTTTTGTATCAAATACTGAAGAGGACTCAGATGAAGGCAATGGTGGAAGTGAGGAAAATCTATCAGAAGCTATAGCTATGCTTGGAAGACAATTCAACAGACTTATAAAAAGAATAGATCAGAAGATCAGACCTAATGTCAAGAACATCCCCTTTGACACCAGCAGAAGTGTTAAATATGAAGAAAAGTCCAACCAAGGCAAAGGAATTCAGTGCCATGGATGTGAAGGCTATGGTAACATTAGAGCTGAATGTCCCACTTACCTCAAGAAGCAAAAGAAAGGTATATCTGTCACCTGGTCTGATAGAGATTCTGAGAGTGGATCAGAAGAAGAATCTGCAAAACATGTCACTGCACTAACTAGTGTTTGTGTATCTGATGATGATTCTGAAGGTGAGAAAAACACTTAGAAGGGGGTTGAATAAGAGTTTTTAAGAAATATGGCTAAAAGAATTACTCAAGATTTTTATCCTGGTTCGTTGAACTCAACTACTCCAGTCAACCTTATCAAAGATGATTTGCCTTTCTCTGCAAGGACTTAATCCACTATTGATCAACTGATTATAATAGAAAGCACTAAGAACAACTGTCTTAGTCTTCTCAAGAACTACTGACCACACCTTGGTCTTCTTAAGGAAACTTCTTACAATTTAATGTAAACTAATAAGTGTTTGAATGCTTCTAATAAGCTGTATCACAACTGTGATGTTTACACTTAAGATTAAGTACAACAAGAACTATATGATTTTATGAAGAATCAAGATTAGTAAGATCTTGAGAGATTTTCTCTTTTATGAATCAAGCGTGTATTTCTTTCTAAGTGATCTAGCAATGAGCAAAAGATGAGTAGTGAATTAGCAGCATCAAAATGTTGAAGTAGTTCTTCTTTTATAGCTTTTTCAAATGCCTTGAGTGATGTGCAGCTGAATATAATATTTTCATTGTATGACTTTTCATCACCAAAAGTATGGGCAGAGATATGCTTTCTGCAGAAAGGTATGGTTGTAGAAGCTTTGGGATTTGCACCACGTCACTTCTTTGGACAAATTAGCCGTTGGTTACTTTGGAAGTAGCACCACGTCTAATCAAGTTTATAGCTTCTTCAACAAGCTTCCTTCAAGATGAAGTCTTCACAATCTGCACTTCAGAACTTGTAGTAAGCTTAAAAGCTATGGAATGCTTTAAAATGATCAGAGCTTAAGATGAATGATAAGTCCAGAGTCTTGATAGATGATCATATCTTTAATGTATCAGAGTCTCAGTCTTGATCAGAGTCTTCATCAGAGTATGCAGCAGTATGTGCTTTGAGCGTGAATATTAATGATAAGAGTCTGGTTATAAAAAGCCTCTGAGTTTGTAGTAAAAAGAAATTCAGAGTCTGATAAGATCATAGCTTTCAGCTTTTGTATACTTCTTTCATTAACGCTTCAGATCATTCTGTAGCTTCTGCTTCAGATCCTTCTGGCAGCGCTTCAGAATCTTTTGATAGTCTTGTATCTGATGCTTCAGATCTTTGCATAGTTTTTTTGTACTTATATATATTTTGCTTCTTTTAAGAGTATTTAATTTTATACCTGAAACAATAATACTTGAACAAATTTTAGAGTGTGTATTTACTCATTACAGAATTCCATAAAAGTTATCATCAAAACATAGAGATATAAGAAACACCAATCTGTGTTCTAACAATCTCCCCCTTTTTGATGATGACAAAACATAGGGAATTTTGTTCAATGAAAGAAATAAAATAAATAACTCCCCCTGAGATTAAGAATCTCCCCCTGAAATGAATACTCTAATAGAAGAAAACGCTTCCCTTTTTGCTTGAGTATATTTCAGAACCTGGTAGGAATCCTTGTTGAGAGAAAAAAAGTCAGAGCATGGATGCTTTCCAGAATTAATGTCTGATAATTTCTTTCAAAATGAAGAGTCTGGTGTATGTTCCAGAATCAGACTCAAAATTTGCTTTCAAGGATCAGAGCCTGGTTGGATAATTCTCAGAGTAACTTCAGATCATTTTGTCAGATGAAATAATAAGATCTGAAGGTCTTAAGATTCAATGTTAGATTAAAACAATGTCTGAATTTCATTTTCAGTATTTGCTTATGGATTGAACAGTCAAATTCTCTTTTTCTCCCCCTTTTTGTCATAATCAAAAAGAACTTTCAAGACAGAAAAGATAACAGAAGAAGAGAGAAAAAAAATATACCAGCCAAAAAATATAACACACAAAAGAAATACAAACCAGCCAGATTTTAGCATATCAAAATAGCACAACAGCATAAGAAGTTCATAGAGCAGATGATAGAAAATAGAACAACCAGAAAACAAGTGCAAAACGAGAATGAAAAGACATGAGAAAGAAAACTAGGACTGGCGAGAAGCAATCAAGGTCAGGAGATCCGTAATCTTAGCAGTGGACTCTTCTTGCTTGGCCATCCAAGTCTTGATTTCTTCAGTAGTCTGTTCCTGTTTTATCATCCATGTTCTAATTTCCTTGACTTCTTGGACAACATCTGGAATCTCAGTCTTCATCTCAGATGCAGAAGGTTCAGAAGCAGCTGCAGCTGCCATTGGATGATCAATCTCCATGTCAGCTGCAGGAGTATCTTCTATCATTGCAGAATCTTCAGCAAGAGTATCTTCTAGTAGAAGCATTGGAGTTGTGATAATGTTCAGCAGAGTTTGTCTGACCATTTCAGCAAACTTAGCCTTTGCATCATCAGCACAGAGTGTTCTGAGGTCAGATGCAACAGAGTTGAATTTTGATATGAATCTGTTCCAAGAAGCTTCAGATTCAGCAGGATTCAAACTAGCCATGAATTCTCTCTCCACAGAAGCAATTCCTTTACGTAGTTCCTTCTTGAAATTCTTGAACAGAGTAGAAACATCTGATCTGGGTTTTGAGTTGAGAAAGTCTTCTATGGTGACTGGTTGTGATGGTTTAGGAGGTGTTTGAGTTTGTTCAGGAGGTGGATGATCAGATGAGGATGACATAAAATCTGTGAAGTTGAATTTGAAGTGAAGAGGGTTGTCAGATTCAGGTAGATCAGAGATAGAGGTTTATAGGGATCAGGAATTTGTAAGCTAGTTGGTGAGGGGACTTCAGATTCATCAGAATCAGATGATTCAGTTGAATGACATGAAGTTGAAGAGAGGACATACAAAGTTGCAAGTGGTGATATATCCAGAATGTTTTCAGATGGTTGTTGGACAGATGGTTGAGGATTTTTGATGGTTGGTTCTTGAGGTGGTTGAGAGATGAGAGTGGTTCAGATTGTTTTTGTTATTCTGATTGTGTTTGTTGTTCAGAGGATTGTTGTTTTTGTGATTGAGATGATGGTTGTTGTTGTGGTTCAGATTTGTTTGGTTGAGGAGGTTGATGTTCAGACGATTTCTGTTGAGGGGGTTTAGATGGTAGTTGAACAGAAGATGGTTGAGAATGTTTGTTAGGAGATGAATGAGGTACAAATGATTTAGGTTCGGATGGTTTAAAAAGAGGTGGTGGAGATGAAGGTGAGGATGAAGGTAAATAAGGTTTGGGATCAGATGTTAATACTTGGTGAATTTTTTCTCTGATTTCTTCCACAGTAGCTTCTGAAGGATTTTCCTTTTGCTTCTTGTCCTTTTCAGGCTTGTCACCAGCATCAGAGGCTTTCCTCTTGGGTTGTGCAAAAGATCCTTCCTCAGCCTTTCTTTTCCTGCGCCTTTCTCTCATAAGATTTGGCAATACTTCTCCTTCCTTTTGTACTATGTTAGCAGACAGAGGAATACCATCTCTTAAACATTCAGCAATGAATGTCAGAATGATGTGCCTAGGTTCATCAACACTGAACATAGGAAAATCTTCTAGAGGAATTCTCCTTCTGCTGACGTCTTCAGATTGAAATTTCTTGGGTTTTCCAGCAAGCTCTGAAATAACCTTCATTCTCTTCAGAGTGTTCCCATTTATGACAGATCCTATAACATAGGACAGATCCTCTATCACCCCAACATCAAACAGATGTTTCACAAGACCATTCTCTGTTAGAATGTCTGATATCAGTCTTCCCATAGGGATCCAATTTCTGATTTTTCCAGCTTTGACCCTAACTTCTTCTCTTGTTTCTTTGATATGGTTCAGAAGATGACTGAACAGAAGATAAGGTAAATCCACCTTCTTTCCTTTCCTCATACAGTACATGAAGTACATTTGTTCTGAATTTACATAATCTGGTGAGTTAGAAGATTTCCTATGAAAGATTGAACTCATGAAGATCTTAGCCCAGATTCTGTAAATAGGTTTCAAATCTCTGACCTTGTTAGATGGTTCCCCAGAAATACAAACTTCTTGAAAAATGTCAGCCAAATCCACACGATCAATAGCCATACTTGTGGTTCCCTCAGTTTCCTTATACTCAAGTAGTTGTCTGATTAATTTTTCAGTAATGACAATTTCCTTCCCAAGAACAGATGAGTGAATAAACTTAGGGCATACTTGAGCGTGTATCCAGAATTCTTTTACCAAAGCTGGATAAACAGGACCCATCATCCTGTCAAAATACTTTTCCCAGTTCTGAGCTTTGATAGTTGAAAGGAGATCAAAACCATTTTCTTTGATGGATTCAAAATCCACAAAGTTCTCACACAGAACCTCAGGTTCTTTGATTGGAGTGAGAAGAGTTCTTACTGGTGCTTTGTACACAACAACAGTTTGGGATGAACCAGCAGCATTAGGAGATGATGCAGCAACAGTTGAAGTTTTCATTTGAGCAGGTGTTGATGAAGGTGAAGCCATTGAAGTTCTTGAGATGCGTCTGGGTTTACGAGGAATTTTGGGTTTTGAAATAAGATGGAAACAATAGAGAAGGCAGAAATGCATATGAGAGATGATAAGTGTAAAGTGTGATTTGTGAAGAGTTAAGAGAATTTATAAGAGAAAATTTTTAAGGCATGCAAAAAGACACACACACTCAAGCGTGCACAAACATTGAATGAGGTGAACCATAATCAAATAAAGCAGTTAATGCAAAGAATAAAATCATATCAAACATTTAAGATTCTGACAAAAGAGGGGAAATCAAGAGATTTTGGATTTTCAAAGCAATACCTCAAATGTCACTTCAGTATGGTGCACTCTACCTTTCCAGATTCTGAGCTACACGTGTTTGCTTGCATGTGCCTCTGAAACTCTTTGAGAAATGACACATTAGGCAACGTTCAGATCCTCTGAGCCTTGTTAGTTCAGATTTACACACAAAGAAATAAACACAGAATTCAACAAAAGAAATACTTCAGAGTTTAGACATTTATCATCTGGAAAAAAATTCCATCTGATGAATATTCTATTCTGGACAGAAGTCCATACTAATATTTTTCAGAATAAATTTAAATCTATCTTCAGCAAGGGGTTTTGTAAAGATATCATCCCACTGATGATCTGTATCTACAAAGTTTAAATTGATAATTCCCTTCTGAACATAGTCTCTGATGAAATGATGTTTAATCTATATATGCTTAGCTTTAGAATGTAAAATGGGGTTTTTAGATAAGCATATAGCAGAAGTATTATCATAGAAGATAGAAATGTTACTCTCAAAGATCTGATAATCTTCTAGTTGACTTTTCATCCAGAGCATCTGAGTGCTACATCCAGCAGCAACAATATATTCTGCCTCTGTTGTTGAAAGTGCAATTGTGGGTTGCTTCTTGCTGAACCAAGAGATCAGATGACTTCCAAGAAATTGACAACTTCCAGAAGTACTTTTACGTTCTACTCTGTCTCCAGCATAGTCAGCATCTCAGAATCCAACTAATTTATACTCATCAGATCTTCTGTAACACAGACCCACATTAGTAGTACCTTTCAGATACCTTAGAATCCTCTTAACAGTTGTTAAGTGTGATTCTCTGGGATCTGATTAGAATCTAGGACACAGACACACACTGAATAAAATATCAGGTCTTGAAGCAGTCAAATATAATAGAGATCCAATCATACCTCTGTAAAGTTTTTGATCAACTTTCTTACTTACCTCTTCCTTACCAAGTGTGTTTGTAGGATGCATTGGAGTCTTAGCCAAATTGCTTTCATTCAGATTGAATTTCTTCAGAAGCTCTTTGACATATTTAGTCTGGTGAATATATGTACATTCTGAAGTCTGACTTACTTAGATTCCCAGAAAGAATCTAAGTTCTCCCATCATACTCATTTCAAATTCAGTCTGCATAGACAAAGCAAACTCCTTTCCCAGCATAATATTGGTAGATCCAAAAATAATATCCTCCACATAAATTTGACAAACTAGTAAATCTTTCTTAATTGTTTTACAGAAAAGAGTTGTGTCCACTTTGCCTCTGATAAAGTTCTTTTCCAGAAGAAAATTACTTAATCTTTCATACCAAGCTCTGGGAGCTTGTTTCAAACCATACAGAGATTTTTTGAGTTTGAAAACATGATCTGTAAATTTATCACTTTCAAAACTAGGAGGTTGATGGACATAAACTTCTTCTTCTATAATACCATTTAAGAAGGCATTCTTAACATCCATCTGATATAGAGTGATGTTATGTTGTGCAGCAAATGAAATAACAAGACGTATTGACTCTAACCTTGCCACTGGAGCATAAGTTTCAGTGTAATCAATACCTTCTTGTTGATTGTACCCTTGAGCTACCAGCCTTGCCTTGTTCCTTACTACTTCTCCTTTCTCATTTAGTTTATTTCTGAATACCCACTTTGTTCCAATAATGTTGAAGCCTTTTGGTCTAGGAACCAGATCCCACACATTATTTCTTGTAAATTGATTTAGCTCATCTTGCATTGCAAGTATCCAATCATTGTCACTCAGAGCCTCATCCACAGATGTTGGTTCAATAATAGACACCAACCCAAGAACTGATGTTCTAGATGATCTGATAAACGACCTTGTTCTTATAGGGTCATCTTTCTTCCCAATAATCATTTCTTCTGGATGTGAAGCCTTGATTCTGGATGATCCTTTAACTGTTGGTTCTTCAGAAATATTCATGTTATTCATTTGAGCAGCTAATGGATTTGCATCTGACGTAGATTTTTCTTGAGTTTTCTCTACCTCTGGTTTCTCAAATTCTATGAGAATAACTTCTTCATCTGCAAAGTTTTCAATCTGCTTTGGCTTTTGATTGCCAAGCTTATCATCAAATCTAACATGTATAGATTCCTCCACAATCTGTGTCTCAGTATTGTATACTCTGTAGCCTTTAGAGCATTCAGAATATCCAAGCATGAAACACTTTTTTGCCTTAGAATCAAACTTGTTAAGATTCTCTTTAGTGTTTAGTATAAAACAAATACATCCAAACGGATGGAAATAAGAAATGTTTGGCTTTCTATTCCTCCATAGTTCATAAGGAGTCTTTTCCAGAAGAGGTCTAATTGACACTCTGTTTTGAATGTAACATGCTGTGTTAATTGCATCTACCCAAACATATTTTGCCATGTTAGTCTCATTGATCATGGTTCTGGCCATTTCTTGCAAAGTTCTATTTTTCCTTTCTACAACTTCATTCTGTTGTGGAGTTCTAGGACAGGAGAAATCATGAGCAATGCCATTTTCATTAAAATATTTTTCAAAATGTTTGTTTTCAAATTCACCACCATGATCACTTCTGACTTTAACAATTTTGAGATCTTTTTCAGTTTGGACTTGTTTGCAAAAGTCAAAGAACACAGAGTGTGACTCATCCTTGTGTTTTAGGAATTTTACCCATGTCCATCTGCTGTAGTCATCAACAATGACTAATCCATACTTCTTGCCTCTGATGGATGCAGTTTCCACTGGTCCAAATAGATCAATGTGAAGTAACTCTAATGGTTTTGAAGTTGAAACAACATTTTTGGATTTAAAAGATGATTTTGAAAATTTTCCTTTCTGACATGCTTCACAAAGAGCATCTGAGTTGAACTTCAGATTAGGAAGTCCTCTGACCAGATTAAGCTTATTAATCTGAGATATGCGTCTCATATTAATATGACCCAATCTTCTGTGCCAGACCCATTTCTCCTCATTAACAGACATAAGGCATTTAACATTCTGAACCTTAAGTTCTGAAAGACTAATTTTATAAATGTTGTTTTTCCTTTTACCATTAAAGAGGATTGAGCCATCCTTTTGACTAACACTTTTGCAACACTTTTGATTAAAGATAATGTCATAACCATTGTCACTTAATTGACTTATGGACAATAGATTATGAGCTAACCCTTCAACAAGTAAGACATTAGTTATGGAAGGAAGTTTACCATTGCCTATGGTTCCAGAGCCAATTATTTTACCCTTCTGATTCCCTCCAAACTTGACATCTCCTCCATATTTAAGCTCCAGACTTTGGAACATAGACCTTTTTCCCGTCATATGTCGTGAGCATCCAGAGTCCAGGTACCATGACTGGAGTCTTGACTTTGCTGCTAAGGATGTCTGCAACATAGATTATATTATCCTTAGGTACCCAGATTTTCTTGGGTCCTTTTTGGTTAGTTGCCTTAAAGCTTTTTCTGAACTTCTGTCTTTCAACATAAGACTTGTTTTGATTAGCTTTAGATTTATTAAACACAGATTTGTTCTTATTAGAACTTGTGTGTTTAATATCATTTAAGTGACCAAATGTAAACTGAGAATATAAGGGAGGATACTTGATATCCAGTTTATCTACAGATTTTGGATTTGAATCTTCATAAGAGAAAGATTTATATCCAACACCTTTTCTATAGTTTCTGCTAATACCATAGATCATTGAAGCCATTTTGCTTCTATCTAGGCTTTTAGTTAGAAACTTTCTGAAACTATAGTCATACTCTTGTAAAATATTTTTAGAGCATGATTCAGATTTTGAATAAGAGTTTAGTTGAGCAGATTCTAAATTATTTTTCAATTGAAGATTTTCAGCTTTTAGTTCAGCTATTTCTGATTCAAACTTGTTACTCTCAAATTCAATATGCTTTAGAAGCGTTTTGTATTTGAGTTTAACTTTACTATAGTTTTCAAGAATATCAGATAAACTTTCAACAAGTTCCTGTCTAGAAAGTTCAGCAAATACCTCCTCAGAATCAGATTCTGATTTTGATCCAGATGATTCAGCATTGTCCTCAATGTCAGCCATGAATGCTACATTTGCACATTCCTCTTCTGACTCTGATGACAAATCAGATGCATCTGAGTCATCCCAGGTAGCCATCAAAACTTTCTTTTTATGATCTGACTTTCTTTTTGGGTTTTCCTTCTGAAGCTTTGGACAATCACTCTTGTAGTGTCCAGGTTCTTTACATTAATAGCAAACAACCTCTCTTTTTCCAGATCATCTGTGTCCAGAGGATTCTCCAGATCTTCTGTATCTAGAATGTTCTCCAGATCTTCTGTGCCTAGAAGATTCTTTATGTTGATCTGGTTTTCTAAAGTTATTGAACTTCCTTTTCTTATTCTTCCAGAGTTTATTGATTCTTCTGGATAGCAAGCATAGTTATTCTTCATCTTCCGAAGCAGACTCTTCAGAGCTTTCTTCTAATACCTGCAATGCTTTAACAGCTTTATTAAATTTTAACGCAATTGACTTACCTTTCTTTAGAGGCTTATCTTCCTCTAGTTCAATCTCATGACTCCTTAGAGAACTGATTAGTTCCTCCAGCGTAATCTTGTTCAGATCCTTTGCCAGCTTCAGAGCAGTGACCATGGGTCTCCATCTGGTTGGCAAGCTTCTAATTATTTTCTTGACATGATCAGCTGTAGAGTAACCCTTGTCCAGAACCTTTAGGCCAGCAGTGAGAATCTGGAATCTGGAAAACATTTCTTCAATAGATTCAGATTCTTCCATCTTAAAAGCTTCATACTTCTGGATCAGCGCCAGAGTCTTGGTTTCTTTGACTTGAGAGTTCCCTTCATGAGTCATCTTCAGGGATTCAAATATATCAAAGGCAATTTCTTTGTTGGTTATTTTCTCATATTCAGTATGAGATATAGCATTTAGCAATATAGTTCTAGCCTTGTGGTGATTTCTGAATTCCTTCTTTTGCTCCTCAGTCATTGATTTTCTGTCAACCTTTTTTTCATTCCCATCAGTGGGATGACCATATCCATCAATGACTAAGTCCCAAAGATCAACATCAAATCCTAGAAAGAAACTTTCCAGTCTATCTTTCCAATAATCAAACTTCTCTCCATCAAACACGGGAGGTTTTGTGCTAACTCTTTCTTCATATTTGTTGTTGTTGGATGTTGGAGTTTCAGCAGCCATAATGTATATCAATCAAGAGTATCAAGAGTTTTTCCCACTGGATCTTTTCTGGTCACGGTTAAGTGATAGCACAAACAGAACCGGAGCTCTGATGCCAACTGAAGGTGAGAAAAACACTTAGAAGGGGGGTTGAATAAGAGTTTTTAAGAAATATGGCTAAAAGAATTACTCAAGATTTTTATCCTGGTTCGTTGACTCAACTACTCCAGTCCACCTTATCAAAGATGATTTGCCTTTCTCTGCAAGGACTTAATCCACTATTGATCAATTGATTACAATAGAAAGCACTAAGAACAATTGTCTTAGTCTTCTCAAGAACTACTGACCACACCTTGGTCTTCTTAAGAAAACTTCTTACAATTTAATGTAAACTAATAAGTGTTTGAATGCTTCTAATAAGTTGTATCACAATTGTGATGTTTACACTTAAGATTAAGTACAACAAGAACTATATGATTTTATGAAAAATCAAGATGAGTAAGATCTTGAAAGATTTTCTCTTTTATGAATCAAGCGTGTATTTCTTTCTGAGTGATCTAGCAATGAGCAAAAGATGAGTAGTGAATTAGCAGCATCAAAATGTTGAAGTAGTTCTCCTTTTATAGCTTTTTCAAATGCCTTGAGTGATGTGCAGCTGAATATAATATTTTCATTGTATGACTTTTCATCACCAAAAGTATGGGCATATATATGCTTTCTGCAGAAAGGTATGGTTGTAGAAGCCTTGGGATTTGCACCACGTCACTTCTTTGGACAAATTAGCCGTTGGTTACTTTGGAAGTAGCACCACGTCTAATCAAGTTTACAGCTTCTTCAACAAGCTTCCTTCAAGATGAAGTCTTCACAATCTGCACTTCAAAACTTGTAGTAAGCTTAAAAGGTATGGAATGCTTTAAGATGATCAGAGCTTAAGATGAATGATAAGTCCAGAGTCTTGATAGATGATCAGATCTTTAATGTATCAGAGTCTCAGTCTTCATCAGAGTATGCAGCAGTATGTGCTTTGAGCGTGAATATTAATGATAAGATTCTGGTTATAAAAAGCCTCTGAGTTTGTAGTAAAAAGAACTTCAGAGTCTGATAAGATCAGAGCTTTCAGCTTTTGTATACTTCTTTCATTGACGCTTCAGATGATTCTGTAGCTTCTGCTTCAGATCCTTCTGGCAGTGCTTCAGAATCTTCTAATAGTCTTACATCTGATGCTTTAGATCTTTGCATAGTTTTTTTGTACTTATATATATTTTGCTTCTTTTAAGAGTATTTAATTTTATACCTGAAACAATAATACTTGAACAAATTTTAGAGTGTGTATTTACTCATTACAAAATTCCATAAATGTTATCATCAAAACATAGAGATATAAGAAACACCAATCTGTGTTCTAACAGATTCTAGTGAAGATGAGCTGACTTTTGATGAACTTGCAGTCTCATATAAAAAGTTGTGTATCAGAAGTGCAGAAGTGTGCCAACAAGGGGAGAAGCAAAAGAAACTCATAAAGGAGTTGAAGGATGAGAAGAAAGAGCATCTTGCAACCATAGACTCACTCAACAGTGAGGTCAATTTATTGAATTCCAAACTTGATCAGATGTCAAAGTCTATCAGGATGTTAACAATGGAACTGACACTCTAGAAGAAATTCTTAAGTTGGTCAGAAAGCAAGAGACATGTCTGAAATAGGTTTTGTTGGTGAACAGGGACCCACCTTGGGGTTCAAAAGGTCAAAACCTGAAGATCATATATCAAACCGGATGTCAAGACCGATGTCTCAACATCATGGGAACAGAAGCATGAACCAGACAAAGAGAAAGTTCTAAAGATGGAAGTGTCACTACTGTGGAAGATTTGGACACATCAAGCCTTTTTGCTTCAGGCTGTATGGATTTCCCAGCCATACTCATCAAGTCAAACCCAAACAGGATACTCTTATCAAGAAACAACAATGGGTTGCTAAGGATGTTGCTCTAATAGCTCATACCTCTCTAAGGGTATCATCCAAAGAAGACTGGTATTTTAATAGTGGCTGCTCAAAACATATGACTGGAATAAAGAACTTATTGGTGGACATCAAACCTCATTCCACTAGTTATGTGACCTTTGATGATGGAGCTAAAGGAGAAATCAAAGGTGTTGGAAAACTAGATTGTCCTGGAGTTCCAGACCTAGATAATGTTTTGCTGGTGAAAGGACTGACTGCAAACCTTATTAGTATCAGTCAGATATATGATCAAGGATTCAATGTCAGATTCACTAAAGAAGAATGTGTTGTCGCCAATGGAGAAAATGAGGAAGTCATGAGGGGATCTAGATCTAAAGACAATTGCTACTTATGGGACCCTAAAGTCTCAAATAACTCCATTGTTTGTTCTATGGCCAAAGAAGAAAAGGAGGTTAAACTGTGGCATCAAAAACTTGGACATCTTCATCTAAGAGGGATGAAAAAGATCATATCCAAGGAAGTAGTGAGAGGAATTCCAAAGCTAACAATTGATGAAGGAAAATTATGTGGTGAATGCCAGGTTGGCAAGCAAACCAAGATGTCACATCCAAAGATTGGACATCTTACAACTTCCAAAATTCTGGAACTGTTGCACATGGACTTGATGGGACCAATGCAGGTAGAAAGTCTTGGTGGGAAGAAGTATGCTTATGTAGTGGTTGATGACTACTCCAGATACACCTGGATAAGTTTCATCAGTAAAAATCAAATGTGTTTGATGTTTTCAAAGATCTTTGTACAATACTTCAAAGACAAAAGGAAAGTAGTGTTGTCAGAATCAAAAGTGATCATGGAAAGGAGTTTGAAAATTCCAAGTTTGCTAAATTCTGCTCATCTGAAGGAATCAGCCATGAATTCTCTTCTCCTATTACTCCTCAGCAAAATGGAGTAGTGGAAAGGAAAAACAGAACTATTCAAGAGTCGGTTAGGGCTATGATTCATGCAAAGAAACTACCTATGCACTTTTGGGCTGAGGCAATGAACACAGCCTGCTAAGTTCACAACAGAGTTACCTTGAGAAAGGGAACCTCCTCCACTCTGTATGAAATATGAAAAGGAAGGAAACCTACTGTGAAGTATTTCCATGTTTTTGGAAGCAAATGCTACATTCTGACAGATCGTGAACAAAGAAGAAAAATGGACCCCAAAAGTGATGAAGGCATATTCCTGGGATACTCTACAAACAGCAGAGCATATAGAGTATTCAACTCCAGAACAAAAGTCTTGATGGAATCCATTAATGTTATTGTTGATGACCAGCATGAAGAAACCAATGTCACAGAGGATGTTGAAACATTCCTTGAAACTCATACTGATGTTGTTGTCAAAATTGAAGATCCTCATGTTGTACCTCCAGATTCTGAGTCAGGAGCTCTCAATAAAGGACCTTCTATCAGAATCCAGAAAGATCACCCCAAAGAGCTTCATAGGAGATCCCAACAGTGGTGTAATTACCAGATCTAGAGAGATCATCTCAAGTTCATGTTTTGTATCCAAAATTGAACCAAAAAATGTGAAGAAAGCTCTAACTGATGAATATTGGATCAATTCCATGCAAGATGAATTGAAATAGTTCAAAAGGAATGAAGTATGGGAATTTATTCCAAATGGATGTGAAAAGTGCTTTTCTAAATGGATACTTGAATGAGGAAGTATATGTGGAACAACCTAAAGGATTTGATGATCCTAACCTGCCAAATCATGTATACAAATTGAGGAAAGCCCTTTATGAATTGAAGCAAGCTCCTAGGGCTTGGTATGAGAGACTGACTGAGTTTCTCACTATTAATGGATACAGGAAAGGAGGGATATACAAGACCCTTTTTGTGAAGGATGAAGATGGAAAAATCATGATTGCTCAAATCTATGTGGATGACATAGTTTTTGGTGGGATGTTAGATAGGATGGTCAAACATTTTGTCAATCAAATGCAATCTAAGTTTGAAATGAGCCTTGTTGGAGAATTAACATACTTTATTGGGCTGCAAGTCAAGCAAATGGAAGATTCCATTTTCTCTCCCAAAGTAAATATGCCAAGAACATAGTCAAAAAATTTGGCATGGATAATGCTAGTCACAAAAGAAAACCTGCACCCACACATTTGAAGTTATCTAAAGATGAAGGTGGTACTAGTGTTGATCAACGCCTGTATAGAAGCATGATTGGAAGCTTGTTATATCTAGCTGCTAGTAGACCTGATATTGCCTTTGCAGTTGGTGTGTGTGCAAGATATCAAGCAGATCCCAAAGTGAGTCACATAAATCAAGTCAAGAGGATTCTCAAATATGTGAATGGAACTTGTGATTATGGTATGCTTTATTCTCATGGGTGTGACCCTATTCTATATGGGTATTATGATGTTGATTGGGCTGGGAGTGCTAATGATAGAAAAAGCACATCTGGTGGATGTTTCTTCTTAGAGAACAACGTCATATCATGGTTCAGCAAGAAGAAAAATCGTGTCTCCTTATCCACTGCTGAAGCTGAATATATAGCAGCTGGTAATAGCTATTCCCAACTGGTCTGGATGAAGCAAATGTTAATTGAACATAATGTCACTCAGGATGTCATGACATTATACTGTGACAATCTTAGTGCCATCAATATTTCCAAGAACCCAATTCAGCATAGCAAAACCATGCATACTGATATCAAATATCACTTCATAAGAGATCTTGTGGAAGACAAAGTGATTACCTTGAAGCATGTGGCCACTGAACTACAACTTGCTGACATTTTTACAAAAGCTCTAGATGATACTCAATTTGAGAATTTAAGAAGCAAGTTGGGAATTTGCATTTATGAGGACTTATAGCAATTGTTTCTAACTGTTTTGATCAATGTTAATCCCTTAGTTTATGATCTTAAATTGTGGCTAAAAAGGGGGAGAAGTAGTTGTACAGCTAAGTAGTTGTATGATATATAACTTGGTGTATGTCCCTAAACAGGTGAAAGATGTGTTGTGTTGTTGCTCTGATTGTATACCTTATTCTGGTATGTTTTGCTGGTGTGCTGAGCAGATGTAAAGATGGTAGCTGCTGATGAGCTGCTGATGTTGCTCTTTTGTTGTTAACATGTTGTTGATCCTGTTAGATGTTAGTTGTGTTCCTTGTTGGAACTTAGTAGTAGCCTAGTTGCTTGTGCTTGGATAGGTTGTGCTCTACAGGTTGTTGGTAGTTTGTGTTTATGGGCTGTTTTTTTTGGGTGATTTGAATGGTTTGTTGTGCATCTATTGAAGGGGAGTTTATTTGTTTTTACTTCCTTTAATTTGGAGTTTTTTTTTTCTGCTGTGTTGTACTCTTTTATGATGTTTTGATCTTGTGATTTGTTTTAGCTAAAATTTTCCAAAGGGGGAGTTTGTTAGTTCTTGATTGGCAGGAATTTCAGTAAAACTAAGTGTAATCACAGGATGTCCTACAAGATGTTGTGACATCTGTAGTCAGAATTAGCAGGTGGCATTTTGTGCTGTGTAACAGGTTTTCTCATGATGTCAAACCAGATGTCTTGACATTCATGATCCAGAACATTCTGTATGAATGTATGTGTGAGCATATCTTTTTGTGCAAGCTGGCTGCACATATCTGTTGTGGAATCTGTGTGATTCCATTTTGTGAGTAAAGGCGTTTTTGTTGCATCTTCTATGGATCAGATTGGATTTGATTTGGATTTAATATCAGAAGATCAACTGCTGTTTTGGAGATTGAGATCAATTGCAGATTTAGAGATTGATTTGATTTGATTTGTTAAATCAAATCTGATTGATTGGCTGCATTTTATGGTAAAACATTGTTATGTGTGTAGATGTCTTGACTGATGTCATGACATACCTGTGTAGTGTTCTGCAGGATATGTTTGGTTAGCTAAATCAGAGTTTATTAGATGTCAAGCTGAATGTTGTGACATTGG
The DNA here is from genome assembly GCA_963859935.3 of Lathyrus sativus. Classification (NCBI taxonomy): domain Eukaryota; kingdom Viridiplantae; phylum Streptophyta; class Magnoliopsida; order Fabales; family Fabaceae; genus Lathyrus; species Lathyrus sativus. Next base: position 634,972,833 of record OZ012735.1, read on the forward strand.
TATCTGCCAGCATGGGCGCTGTTTTGTTTTCTGTTATGTTTCCTTATTCATCTCAGGCTATATTTTAGGAAACTTTCTATTCAGTGCTCATCATAAAAGGAAACGCATATGGCCTATTTTTAGCACCTTGAATTATGGAGATTGGATTAACTTGGTTAAACCTAATTTATGCTACTTAGGCCCAAGGCCCACGCGCTGCATATAAAGAAGAGTGATAATCCTTACTGAAGATGGGGAGATTTGTTTGAGTGAAGAATTCTGTTTGTGTGTTTGTATCTTCACGTGTGTTTTTGTCTTAGGTTTTCTTGTGAGCCAAGCAATTATCACCTAGATGATTGCATTGGACTATTGTGATTTTTTTATTTGTATTTTGGTTGTGTCACTCTAAGCATTTAAGCACGAGTGCTATGTCTCTTAATTGAAGCTTTTAAGCAAGATCAAGATTTGTTTGAAGTGTGTTTTCCTTTTGAATATGTTCGTTATTTGATTGATATCACTATTGTGATTGAGGGGGAGTGAGTAGAAACTCAGGTCTAGAGTTAGATTGAAATTGCATTGGGTAGGTCTTAAGTGAACAGTGTAAACTGGTAGTTTAGCTCTGAATTAACACTGCTTATAGTTTCCTCCTTGGCTTGGTAACCCCCAGAGTAGGTGTGATTTGCACCGAACTGGGTATATAATTTCCTGTGTTCTTTACTGCTTTCGTTACTTGCTTACTACTAAGTTTAATAATCTGTTTAGAAGCGGATGTTATAACATCCGATATAACATCGACTGTCTGTTACTAGAATTTCAAGTTTACAATGATCCTACATAAGAATAGTTGTTTTACAATTATATGTGTGCTAGAAGGGGGGGGGGGGGGGGTCATAATACATATCTCCCAGTTGTCATTTCTTTTTGTATAGTTGTTGCACAAATGTTTAAAGTTAACCTTAATTTTTAACTAGTTATTTGAATTAATGTGACACTTTATATGGATGCTCTATCTTGAGCTTGTAGATGAGGATCCAACAGACAGTGACATGTGGTGTTCAACAACACTTCTAATCGCTTTCACTATAATAAAAATGCATCATATAAATAGAGTTAAACTCTATTTCAGCATTCTACAAGACATTTCGGGTCCACCTGGGTGCATAGAAGAGTATTACACAAGTTTAACATCAGACTAATGGAAACATACAAATTGGAAAGACCATAATAGACAAGTGTGTCTTCAATGTAAAAACCGCTGCACTATTGTCTAGCAAGAATATATCATGCCTAGAGAATGTAAATCAAGCTATGAATACTTATTTTGGTATATAGATTTGTTTTAAATTTATATCTATCAAAGAATAAATTACTATTTGACCCTCGTAACCAACCCTCATCTTCAAACATCCAACACACCAAACCATCTGTAATACCCCAAATTTTACCCTTAGATTAGTCGTTTCATTTCACATTTCATCTCATTTTGAATTGCATTGTAAACTAACCGCTAACCAGTTTTCTCAGTTTGTTGGTTTTGCAGGAAAAATCACATTATGCGCTCTTTAGCTTATGAAGGGAAAAATGGTCATTAATTTGCAGCCCGCTGACAATTTATGAACCTGAGTCATCTGCAGGGATCCCTCGAGCGATCAGGGTTTCCATCTTCGAGTCATGTGACCTATTTGAGGAAGGGTTAAATTCTACAACAGTTTGTGACGTCAGATTTCTCGTGACACAACATGTTTTATTCAAGAGCCGAGATTCAGTCGTCAGTGGGATTTCAGAAATATTGTTTGATTCCTAAACCATATGGAGCTAAATGTGTTGAGATATCAGGAGATTCGGGTTAAATCGATGCGAGAATTTGCTTTGCGGAACTTATTTTAACAGACGCATGTTTCCTTGCTTTCTGCTAGTCAACGGTCGATTTTAAAGAAAACAGTGGAATTTCAGTTCGTGTTGAATTTATAATGAACATCTGTGGGTTTGATCATGGTTATCAGTCGAGCTGATTCAGGTTACAGGGTTAAATTATTCGAGACACAATTTGAATTTTCAATGCGGAAGACAGTTCGTTTCGCTGTTTAATCGGATTTCTCTGCTTATCCGTGCAAGGCCATAGTCACTGACTTTATTATCGGGTACAAATTAATTTGCAAAGGGATTTGTTCGAACTCAGCGGACACGTCGGATTTAAATCGTGCAAAATGATTAATTGTCGAATTCGGAGTTGGAACGTCACAACTTAATCAGATGATTTTCATTAGATAAAGTTAATTAAATGAATTTATTCGTTTGAGTTTAATTGGATGAATTATTTGGAGATTGCAATCGGAGATTTTAATCGGAGAAATATGATTGGAGAAATAATTTGAATTTATTCATTTAAGTTCTATATTATTACAATATTACATTTATTACAATAGTACAAACAAATTATAATTACAAAAAGTGCTAAAAGTCCTAATTTTTTTAAGTTTGTCTCTACGCCCGATTCGTCGATTTTCGACTTTCAACTTTTCCGAACCTGCAAAAAAATCAACAATAGATGAAAATAATAGAATTAATTAAAATTGGTTTTTTTCCCGGATCCGATACCCTCAGTTAAAGCTCATCATCGGGTATGTCGGGAGGGCAACAATGATAAAGTCAGTGTCAGCTCCCGACTTTTCAATTTCAACCTCGGCACTGACCTGGCAGCATCTGTTCTAAGTCATTCAGAGAGAGAGAGAGAGAGAGAGAGAAGTTTTTTGGAAAAGTGATTTTGAAGAAAGTGCTTTTGGAAAAAACATTTTTCCTGAAAAAGTGGTTTTTTTTCCAAACACATCACAAACACATTTTCCTAGAGATTTTGAACCAAAACAGATCAAACGAACATCATGGAAAAATTCCATGAAAAACGCAAGCAACCAATTCCCTGGAAGAAATGCCAAACGCACCAACTTTCTCAAAACCAATCAAACAAACTTTCCGAAAATTGTAACAAACCAGCACAACAAAATTTCTAGAAAATCGTAACCTAAGTCGTCACAAACTTAATGACCCAAGCCCATAGTAACCAAAAAGGCAGCAACATAAAAGGATCCATTCATCAGAAGAAAAAAGGGCGGCGCGTTCATCATCATCAAGAGGTTCAGAAAAGGAAACCCAGCAAGTTCATCAGAGAACAAATATCAAAAGTTCATCATCAAGATCAGAGCAAAACCCAGAATAAGAAGTAAAAAGGATATCACCATAAAGCGAAATCCGGAGCTCAGAGAGACCATTCTCGTCTCCATCATCAAAACCCCATCAAACCAACTCCAACCACTTCCAACCCCTCATAAGGAGAGGTGAGCAATTTTCGTCGATTAACAAGGTTTGTTTTTTCAGATGGCAGGTAAAGGAGGAAAGCGAAAATGGGACGGAAAGCAGAGGAAGAAAATTTCAACAAAGCTCCTCCATGAAATAATGGTCACCGTCGGCCTCAAGGAAGAAGAAGAAAAAACCTAACAGCAAAACAGTAGCAGCAACACGCTCCCCTTCCCCCTTTTTATTTCAATTAATTCTTTTCTTTTTTTTCTTTTCCTTTATCCTAATTATTAGTATTGCATTTTTATAAGTTAATGTAATTAGAATTAGTAAAACTCTTTTTAAAAGTGAAACCTTTTCTTAAAATTAATATCTTCTCTAAATTAAAATCCTATATCAAAATTAAAGTTTTTCTTAAAATTAAAATCCAAGTTTGTAAATTAAAACCATTTCTTATTTAAAATTTACTAAAAACCTTTTTTTAAAAATAAAACTTGTAATTAAAAACCATTTTTTATAATTTAAAATTAAACCCTTTTTTTAAATTTTTTTAAAAGAAAAGCATTTAAGTAAAACTCATATTAACACTTATTTTAAACCAAATCCACTTTTCTTTAAAATTAAAATTAGAACCCTTGTAATTAATCAATACCTTTTTTAGAAAAATCTTGAATTAGAACCATTTTTTTTTATTTTGTAAATTCTTCAATTAACTTCAAACGTTTCTTAAAATGCGGCTAACATCTTGATTATAGTTGCAAATTAACTTTGCCCGTTTATTGCCCCGTCAAGTTTGTATAACGCTTATGTCGTTCTTTTCATGATTCTCATTTGTACGATTATTAACCCTTTATTTCTCCGTATTTCATTTTTCACGGTTGTAATTATGCGAGGACATTGTCGCTTTTATTTCGTTATTATTTGTGCATTTCATTTTGGTTGTAATTTATGCGAGGCAATCGTCGCTTGTATTCCGTTCTTGCTCTAACATTTCCCGTATTTTCATACTGTCGTTTAATCATTTGTCATTTGCATTCTTTACCGTCGAATCCCTCCGAAGGAATAGGTCTAGTCGTTTGACCGCCATGTCGATAGTCCTTACCTTTGACCCTTTCATTTTCCAAAACTCTAATTGCATAGGCGTCCCATCGTGGACCAAATTACCCTTTACCCTAGCATTAGGATAAGGATTCGCCGCCCTCCATATTAGGTTTCCCGCCATAGAATACCTATTTTACCCTTTTTTATTCAATTCAATTACAACGTAGAAATAGGAGTCACCGCACTCCACGCAAGCGCTTTCTTAAGAACGTTTGCATCCCCATTGAAACCTTGACCACAGTCGAGAAGTTTCTCTTCCTCCCTTTCAAGGGGAACTATGATTACTCTGATTCCATCCCCTACCCAGGATATGTAGGCACAAGATGTGAATCTTGGCGAGTAAACTTAGGACTAACCCTTAGGTCTCTTTTTCACCTTTAACCTTTAGCATATACCCTCAAGCAAGTAATTAAAGCAAAATAGTAGTATTAAACAAGAGGTTCGTGTAGAGTACTACAGAAGTTTAGGGTGTTAATACCTTCCCTAAGCTTAACCAACCCCTTACCTAGATCTCTCCCCGCATTGTTTATGATGCAAAATTAGGTTTTTCCTTTCTTTAACCGTTCCTCCGGAAAAATCAAAGACTGGTTGTGAATCTAAAGATTTGTGATTCAAATTAATTAATAATTTGATATCTTATTCTCACCGCAACACCATCCACAAACACTTACATCCCAACACAGTTACCTCGCACCAAAAACACCCAACAATCTATCTTAAACACCAAATAACCTTTCAAACCAACACGGTCGCCTTACACTCCAAGTCAACATTACCAAAACACACAACAACAAAACCCACAATTTAACCCAACCACCTATAACGCCCTACAATGAAACACATAATTCACCCCCAACAACCTACAACAGCAAACAACAAAACACACAATTTACCCTAATAACCTTTAACACACAATAATAAACACCACATGCCACCCACTATAACCCATACTCATGCACACAACCTACCCCTCAAGAATTAAATAACTTCCAAACACCCAACCACAAATTCCTTTTTCCCATAATAACCACTCACACAAAATTCATCACAAGAACAACAAAATACACCCCCTTCATCCAAAATTCAACCCAAACTACTATCCCACCAAATTGGATTTATGAGAGAAACACATTAAATTATGGTAGTGCGATGGTGGAGTTAACTGATGACATGATCATTGATTTCATGGATCATATAAGTGATGCAAGACTTCTACTCTACCCTCAAATAATGATGAGAATCAAATACAACCTAAAAGGACTACACGATAAGGAATAACTCCTCAATGTGGAACTGGTTGCCGCTTTTCACTACCCCAGTCAAAATCAGCGCTATGTATTTTCTAAATGTAATATTATCATTTAATAAATTAAGAGTTAATTAATTTATATTTTACCATATTTTATTTTCTTAAATTTTATTTATTACTAAATTAAAAAATAATTTTACACTTTTTAATTAATAAATAATTATATATTATTAGTTAATGAAATAATTATAACTAGAAAAAAAGTTATAATTGTTTACAAAAATTGTTTCAAATGGTCCTCAAATGCATTAGGCGAATCCACTTAAAATTTACAAGTCACTTCCAAAGGATTGAGCGGATACTATCAATATTTTAGAGGGCTCCTATGTTCACCCTATGGGGTGCTAGCATGTTATAGCGAAAAAAATGCCCCTCAATTTTAAAAATGAATCTACATCCGTATTTATAATACACACACGTCATTACTTGAACCACCCCTATGTTATCCAAAATTTATTTTGAAGATACATTTTCAAAATAATTTCAGAGATACAATTATGTAACATTCTAACACGCAAACAACACGAAGTCGGACAACGTTTTTTATTTTATATGTATTTTGGTAGGTTTTGTATGTCTATTCATTATTTATTCTAAAGAGAACAATAACACTTTAGGTAGATTGATAGAAGTCTTCATCAGACTTATAGGTGTATGAAGTAGTAGGTGTGCAAAAAAGTAGTATTATTCATTAGGGAAATAAGTGTAAAGAAAAACATGAGGTCTATAGGTTGTTGATTGTAATCAAGATTTAAGATTAGTTTCATTTACATTTACATTTGCATTTGAATTTAGTTTGTATTTCATTTAAATTGAATTTGGGTGAATCTAAATAAACTTAAATGAAAGTGAATTTGTAAAAGAATAACTGATTTAGTGACTTGAAAAGTTAGTTACACCTCTCTCTCTCTCTCTATATATATATATATATATATATATATATATATATATATATATATATATATATATATATATATATATATATATATATATATATATATATATATATATATATATATATATATATATATATATATATATATAAACACACACATGAAAGACACATAGCACACACACACACACGAGAATTAAAGATCTTCAAATTAGTTTATAGGCACAAGAGTTACGTCTGACTGAAAGAAACTCTGAAAAAAAGTTAGAACAAGCTCTGGAAACTCAGGCTCTGAAAGGTTCTTCTTGTTAGAAGATCTAGAAGCAAGCATGGCTAGAGAACAAAAATAAGTATGGTGGCAGTGTTCAAAAGTCAGAACTCTTCAATTCTGATAAAAAATATCAGAATATTCAGAAGGGAAAAAGTTTGACAAGAGAAAGGTTCAGTGCTACAGTTGCAACAAGTTTGGCCATTTTGATACTGATTTTTGGTCAAACAAGCTTAGCAAGGGTGAAGAAGCTAACATAGCTAGAGCATATTTTGATGATGAACCTGCGCTATTAATGGCATCAAAATATTTAGGTAGATCAATGGTAGAATTGTGGTATATGAACATTGGTTGTTCAAATCACCTAACTGAAAACAAGCAATGGGTGGTTGATTTTGACTCTGGTAAAAGGACTAAGATTAAATGTATTGATAATGAGTATCTGAATGCTAAAGGAATGAGAAAAATCAGATCTAAGTTGAACAATGGCAAAAATGTACTGATCAAGGATGTATGGTATGTTCTTGGCATGAATAGAAATTCGATGAGTGTAAGTCAACTGATTGAAAAAGTTTTTTCAGTAACCATGAAAGATAATCTCTTAAAGTTGTATGACTATAATCAGAACCTAATCATGCACATTGAACTGGGAAGAAACATGACATTCAAAGTGAATGTTGCAACATCATATACTCAATGCCTTAATGCAAGAAATACTGAAGGGGAAAGTGAGTTGTGGCACAAGAGATTGAGGCATCAAGTTCAGGGCATCTAAGTTTAAAGAATTTGATACATAGAATTCCTAAGATTGTGGCACCAGAGAAATCATGTGATATATGCATGAGAGACAAGCAACCAAGATTACTATTCTCATCAAAAATGTCTTTAAAAGCAACTCATGCTTTAGGTGTGGTGCATTCTGATGTATGTGGTCCATTTGAACTACTTTCACTTAGAGAAAACAAGTACTTTGTGTCATTTATGGATGAGTTCACGAACATGACATGGGTACCACTCATTTGTGGGTGAGTCATATCTGCTGAGACAAATCATAAACTAGACTCTAATGATGATGAAAAGGATGTGGATGTTACAACCTTCTACCATTTGGTTAGTCTAAGATATTTTCGTAACACCATACTTGACATTTGTTATGCAGTTGGAATGACAAGTAGGTTTATGAGTAAACCAAAGTGATCACATTGCCAAGATGCAGTCAGGATTCTAAGGTATGTAAAAGAAACTCTGAGGCATGGAATTTTGTTTCCATCTGGAGTATTAGATGGTGTTAAGTTGATATGTTACTCAGACTGGTTTAAGAACATAGTGGATAGAGGAAGCATTATAGGATATATGTTCATGAATCTAGGAGCCCCTATTTATTGGTGTTCTAAGAAGAAACCAATAGTTGCATTGTCAACATGTGAAGCTAAATAAATAGATGATACTTTGTCAGCTTGTCAGCTTGTTTGGCTGATGAATTTGCTGCAAGAACTAAATTTTAAAGTCAGCAAACCAACCAGATTGATGATTTACAACAAATGTGCCATAAATCTTGCTAAGAATCTAGTGTTACATGGAAGAAGCAAGCACATTGATACTAAGCACCATTTTCTGCGCAATCAGGTTCATAATGAAGTACTTGAGGTTGTTCATGTCAGCACTGTTGCACCCCAAAATTTGCCCAACCTTTTCTAACCTAGGTTTATGTTCCAATTGCATAGTCATTTGCATTGTCATCATGTACATAGTGTATTCATCTGCATAGGCAAGCTATCTTAATCAGGGGATCAAGTGTTGTTCTTATTTCAAGAGGTATATCCAAGGGTTTCATTCATATTCAAGTCTACTCAGGTCATCAGAGGAGAATTTGAGCTTTGAAGAGCTGCCAGGTTGATCAGTGAATTCTCTCCTATCTTGGGGCTAGTTGGGGATCATCAGAGGAAGTGTGAGCTATGAGCCAATAGCATGAGGTGTGTACGGATGTTATGAAGAGTCTAGAGAATCATTTTTGAGGAGAACCAGGTCATTTGAATGATTGCAAGAGCCTCAGTTGAAGTCAGTCAACTAGGGTCAACACTGGGTCAATTCTAGGTCAAAGAAGTGTTTTGAAGGGCATCAAGGATCATTTGAAGAATGGGGGATTCATTATTTTCTATATGGATATGGATATGATGTTGTGATAAAGAAAAATCAAAAGGAGTCAAGGAGAACTGGAGTTACTAAATTAGGGTTTCAGTGTAAAATCCCCTGATTTAGGTCAAACTTCAAGGCAGTGTAACTCAAGATGCAAGCTTCATATAGATTCTTGGTCCACATGAAACTTGTAGAATATCTTCATAGATTTAATTTGAGTGGTGGAAGTCATCAAGATGATTTGTAGAACTCAAGTTATGGCTCTTGCAAGTTACAGGCCATCTGAGGGCACTGAAATTTGTCTGTGAAAATTGTCTGTATTCCAAGCAACTTTTGACTTTCAAGGGTACTTCAAATGGATTTCTGGCCAACATGAGAATTGTTCCTTATTGTCTTAGCTTTCTATAATGGTATGGTATGCCTTCATATGATTTATGGAACTCTACTTATGGTCTTGGCAAGCAAAGGGTATTTTGGTCCTTTGAGGATTACAGGTCATTCTTAGTATATGCCTAAAACTCATACAAGGAAGCTTCAAATGAAAAACTTCACAACATCAAAGTTGTTCAAAATGGGATTTTAAGGCTAGAAAAGAAGGTGTGAAAGTTTGGAAAAGCTTAGAGCATGGAATTTTAAAATTGGTGCAAATGACTTGAAAATGGCTTATAAGTTGAAAAAGTTGAAATGAAAAATTGGTTTGGGAGATCTACAAATCCAATATGGGTCATCCAATATACCAAATTGATTCCAAACATCATTTTAAAGACATTGGTTCAGCCACTTTTTTGAGTTAGGGTTTAAAAAATGGACTTGCTTTGTATTTTTGTTACTTGCATAATAAGGCAAGTATAGAAAACTTGGCACAAGATGAATTTTCAAGGCAAGGAGCTTACATACACTTCCCATATCTCATGTAAGGAGATTTTGACATAAGTTTGGAAAGGTGCAAGCATGAGATAAGAGATATTCAAAGTATCATGGCATGAGAAGTTCATGAAATTTCCACAACTTTCTAGAATCCTCCAAGATTATTCTAGAAACCTCTAAGTTTGTTAATCATCATCTATATATTGGATTGAGATCATTAAGAGTAAAGGTTGGTGATAGTTGATGTTAAATCCATTTTTTCTCCATTTGCAAATCATATTGAATTTTTTTCTCTTCACCATTTTTTCCATTTTTCCCACACTTTCACATTTTGGAATTTTTTTCAATCTTTTTTTTCTCTCACTTTCCATACTTTTTCTCTTCACCAATCAATTACACAACAATTATAGAGATGGTTCATCATTTTTTTGAGAGAATTGGAGCAAGAGGAACCTTGTAGTAACATGAAAAAGTGGTGAAAACTCAAATTCCAATTTTCACTTTTTCATCAATTCAATACTTGCCAAGGCTTCAAACATATTCACCAAGTATTGTTGAGTGATTCTACATCATTTTCTCAAAGAATTGGTGATCGAGTGAAGCTCCATAAGCCATTTTTCGGAGGTATAAAGAATTCGACATAACTCATGATTTATGAGTCTTTCTTGCATTATTGTTGTTGCATTACATTGCTCTCATCTCCTACATGGATTCTAGTACAAAAAAGATGGGTTTTATGACAATTTTTGGTTCTTGAGTTTTTCTTGAGGTGCCACGTTTTGGGAGTTAGAGAGAGTTTCAAGAAAATCTAAGACCATATTTGGATTCCTTGATTTTTTTCCTTCAAGTTTGACCAAAATTTTGTGCGAAACGGATAATTATTGATGGAGTTATGGTGCTTCAAAGTAGCAAAAAACTCATGTTCATGGAGCTGCGGGTTACTATTCACAAAGTTGAAAAACTTGATTTGGAGAAGGTGTTAACACCGTCGGATGCATTTCCAAGTCAAGGTTTCTTCCATTCATCCAACGCCTCTCACTGCGCCACGTAATCGGCCATATAAGCCTCATGCCACTTTTATTTATTCATGTTATTTTCTTTTATTTTTCTATTGCCATGTTTCTTTTATTTTTTCTGTTTTATATGCTGACTTCTAAATACCATAAAAAATAGGAAAATTAGTCTTTTTGATCCCCATTTTTTTCTGCATAATCCTCAAGATGACTGGAATTTTACAGAATTGGAACCATATTTTTTCCATTTTTTGTCATTTTATTAGATTTTTTTACATTTTAGTTGTCAAAAAATTAGCAATGCTGGTGCTATCATTTTGTGAATTTTGTTTGACCTATCAAAACACGACTTAAATGTCAATCCTTTTGCAGGGATCTCATACACACGTTGAGGTATTGTGATATATTTTTGTGGGAATTTTATTGTACCATTTTAATTGGTTTTGGATGCTTTCTTTAACATGCTCCACTTTAATCTTTCCTTTGGTATACATGAGATATCTTACAATGTTTTCATCTTGTTTGACCATTTATCTTTGGATATTTTTGTGGTATCTCTCACCCCTGGTTTGTGGCTTGATGTAGGGCATTGGAGATTTTTATTTGAATTTTTTAGCACATTTTGCTATTTTTCTTATGTTTTGTATTCGAACTTGTAATTTGGACTTCCGAACGGACTTTATTTTTGTTAAGGCTCCAACGGCCGCTTTGTGTTTGCGTGATGAACGCCGTGGCTTATATTTCTTATTGTAGATAGGTTAGAGGTATTGGAAGACCCTTATGTGGCTGTTATTTGTATGTGTAGCTTGCCCGATTATCGACTTGTTTGCATGATAGCACGTTGCGATTCCAAATAGTGGATTACGCGTTTCATTCGGAGTTTTCACTCGATTCTTTGCATATGATCACTTGATATTTTCTTATTCCATCCATGAATGGGCTTGAGGTTGAGATGAACCTTCCTCCCTCCTTTGCATTGCATTTACCATTGCTATATTCATGTTCACTTGTATGCGGTTATTACTCGTATTTCCGTTTCTTCCTTTCGTTTCCTTTCCCGTAGGACTTCCATTCTTCCTTGTTCAGGGGAGGATGTGATAGACATTAGGAGTTAACCCATGCATGATAACATTAGGGTAGATTTTATTCCCTTTTAACCCTAGGATTTGTAGAGTGTCATCTCTTCTTCCTTCAAAACAACATAAAAACATTAATAAAGGTTATAACAGAGATTAATTCATTTCTTCCGTCAAAAGATTTGAACAGACATCAACCTTTTTGCAATAAGAAAACCCTTGTTTAAGGTGAGATTTTTCATAAAAAACACTTGAACAGCTTGTGTCGGGCATAGCCCGAACTACGTTTGCTATGATCTTCCATGCCGTGTGGAAGTACGTAGGCATAGGATGCGATATCCTAGCGAGCAACCTTCACCCACCTTCCCCCGTAGTTAGGCGAACTACGTTGACTCTGATTTCTCGTTCCAGACGAGAATACGTAGGCATAAAGTGTGATGCTTTGCCGAGTCATGTTTTCTTTTCTTTTCAGACCTCATCCTTTAGTTTAGATAGAAGTGTAATCCGTACAAACCAAGCAAGCGTGGATCCCATCGAGTACGATGGACGTGAGGGGTGCTAATACCTTCCCCTTGCGTAACCGACTCCCGAACCCAGGTTTTGGTTGCGACGACCTTACCTTTCCCGTGTTGTGCGAGGTTTACTCTGAGCGTTTCCTTTCCCTCCCATGGGATAAATAACGCACGGTGGCGACTCTTCTGTTCAGCCGGCGCCGATTTTCGCAGTAGCGACAGCTGGCGACTCTGCTGGGGAATGAGATGGTTCCCTATGCCTGAGGTTCTTTTCCTAGCTGTTTGGGGGCGATCCCCAGCAGCTGGCGACTCTGCTGGGGACCCAACGTCCCCTGGCTGCTAAGGACTGCGATAGTTCTTATGCATTTGGGATCCAACGTCCCTTTAGAGAGTCGATCCTAGCGCTTGTTTGCCCGTCGAGGAATTTGTATGGATTTACATTTCTGTATTTACATTTCAGCATTTTATTATTATTATTGTTGTATTGTGGGGTGTGACGGGTGTTCTATGATTGAGAGATAAGCCGGACCTGGGCTTGAGTGCACCTAGATTTAGAGTAGAGATTAGTGGGCGCGCACGTGCTTTGCATGTCCTAGTGTCCCGCGAAATCTACACTCAGACGAGGTTCTTCTGGTTGGCCTCCTGTCCTGCCCTTTGGGTGGCTCGGGTTGCTGGTTAGTTGGATTGTCGACTCTGGGGACCGATCATTTGGAAGTTGGCTAAGTGAGGCCTCTTCAGGATTTGATGATGCCACTCCTTCTGGGAATCGTATCATTAACCCTGAAAGTCTGTGACGCCGACGACCGCATAGGATGCCATACCTTTGTCAGTTACTAGGACATCCACCTGTGAGAGGGTTTGGGGTTATGCAGGTAACTAGACCTTCAGATACCGGTTATTTCTTGATCAGAGATCCTGGGTATTTATGGATATTTGTGAGGTCTATCAGAGACCAGTCTGAGTTTTGATTTGAGGTCTATCCGAGACCAGTCTGAGTTTTGATTTGAGGTCTATCAAAGACCAATCAGGGTTATGGTTTGAGGTCTGTCAGAGACCAGTTGGAGTTATATTATGGGTCTATCAGAGACCAGTGTGGAGCTTTATATTGGGTTTATCCGAGACCATGATTTGAGACCTTCGATATGATTCAGGCTTCTCGGCTACAACACTTGGTCCCTGTTGCATGTTGCTTGCATTGCATTGTTTGCATGATCATTATCATTGCATCCCATTAACGTGTGTCTGTGCTGCAGGTGCATTTGCATATCCCCGAGTTCTAGTGTCTGGACTTCTGAGTATTGATTATGGCGGGTTTGAGGATGACAGTTGCCTACAATCTACCTATTCCTGATATTACTCCACTCCTGGGTCTGATTTCTCTAGCAGGTGAGGATGTCCGTAGAAGCTTCAGGCAGAGTTACGGACGGCTGTTGAGTTTGGTTCGCAGATCCACTGATGATGAGTTGAATGGGCTGTACACGCTGATGCAGTTCTATGACCCGGCTTTGAGATGCTTTACATTTGCAGACTTCATTTTGGGACCAACCATGGAGGAGTATGTGGAGTTTACTGAGCTGCCAGTGCAGAATGCGGTTCCCTTTATTCACTCTGCCGCTGAACCTAAGTTGGAGGATCTAGCCAAAGCCTTGCATATGGATGCTTCTGAGTTGTTGATAACTTCTTGGCGAGGGGTTCCGGGTTTCTCTCTTCAGTTTCTGGTTGGTAAGGCTCAAGAGTACGCCAAGAATGGGTGTTGGGTGGTCTTTAACGCTATTTTGGCTCTATGCATTTACGGGATCGTGCTGTTTCCCAATTTCCCAAACTTCGTGGACATGGATGCATTTCATCTGTTTGCTGCTGGTAACCCAGTACCTACACTGATCGGGGACTTTTATCATTTGATGCACTATAGGAATGATAACAGGAGAGGCAAGAATGTCTCTTGTTGCGTGCCTCTGCTGTATATGTGGTTCAAGAGCCATCTTCCTTCGAAGGGACCTTTTGTGGATAGTGCGACCACATCTGACTGGCCAGAGCGGATGATGAGGCTGTCTTCTACAGATATCGAATGGTTTGATCGAGACCTGCTGGGGTCCGAGCTTATTGTCAATTGTGCTGGGTATCCTAATGTTCCGTTGATAGGGAGAAAAGGGTGCATCAACTACAACCCATCTTTGCTCGTCCGTCAGTTTGGATATGCGCTGAAGAGTCCACCTCAGGAGGATGAAGTACAGGAATCTCTGTACTTCATAGGTGATTTGAGCGGAGAGCTACTAGCCAAGCTTCGGCATGCCTGGACGCGTATTAACCGAAAAGGGAAACCGCTGTTGGGGAAGAGTGATTGCCAGGCGTATGCACCCTACAAAGTTTGGATTCAGGAGAGAGCCAGACAGATATTGATGCCATTTCCAGCTGCTCCGATTCCTATTTATATTCTGGTGGAAGAGCCAACCACTGTTTCCAGGGAGGTCTATGAGCAAGTGGTGAAGGAAAAGGAAGCTCTGTTGGTGGTTAATGAAGATCTAGAAAGAGAATTGGCCCGGGTTCGAAGTGAGAAGAACGAAGCTGCGTACTCCCTTCAACAACAAACTGAGATGGTAACCTTGTTGAAGACTAAGTTGGTTAAAGAAAAGGAGAAGCGGGAACGCCTGGGACAAGACTTCAAGAGCTCTCATGACATGATGGAAGCTAAGAAGAAGTCGTTGGACATCGCTCACCGAGAGATCGCTTCATTCAATAAGACATGGAATGCCACCTTTACTAACAACAAGGAACGAGAGGATAAGTTGAAGCAACAGATCGCCGATCTTCAGAACCAATTGAAGGCCACTAGGAGGCAGCACGAAGAAGAAGTCATGACTAGATATGCCCTCCAAGATGCACTGAAGCAAGTTGAGGCCCGCAGAAAGGAAGCTCGGTCCCAGAAGAGGAAGCTAGATGAGTGCTTTGGTGAAGGCGCATGGGAAGAGTCCATCGACGGCTTGCGGCGAGTTCTTAAGCAGAGGAGTCTACTCATAAAGGGATTGCTTGTCCAGCCTGATCATCCCAAGACAAAGAATCTGTTAGGGGATTATAGGGATTATGGGCATACCTGATTTGTTCATGCTTTATTGTACGCTGACCATCACCCGGCTTGTGGGTTGAGGTCATACTTTTGTTCGTCTTGTGATACATTGGTGTTATACTTTTGCCTTTGAAGGCCTGTTCAATACATGAGTTGTTTTCCCTTCTGTGATTGAATTTCAACTTCTTGCAAATGTTTGTCACCGCACTGTCACGGCGCTGCCCTGTATCAAACGTATTAACACTAGAATCGGGGAATGATAATCCCTAATGCACAGACGCACATTGCATTTTGCATACATACTCATATTTGCATTACAGGTTTGTGATCCGTGTATCTTATCTCCTGCTTTTTTAAGGTATTTTCAGGATTGAAGAAAAGCGGGTCCACCGTTACTTTACAAGAATCAACCAGAAGAAGATCATGGACGCCATGCAGCTTGAAATGCAAGAGATGCGTGACAGGATGGCCCTGTTCATGCAAACCATGGAGACTATCGCCAAAGGTCAGGAACAGTTGCAGAGTCTGGTGCAACCGTTGGTTGCTCGTGCTGAGAACAATGGTACCCCGCATGGTGAAAACGTGGCTAACTCTCCCAGGGTTGAAAATCATCAAAGTGCTGATCACATTCCAGTCGCTGGGCTGAACAACGGAGAAGCTGGTCCTGCTGGTGGTAACGGAAATACTGGTAACACTAACGGAGACACTGCAGGAGTGTTCGTAGGGAACGTCAACCAGGGTTTCAACATGGGTGCGGAGAACGTCGGGCTGAATGGCGGCAATGGTAATCAAGGCTTTCAGGGTATGAATGGGGGATATGGCAATGTGGCTGACGCCAAAACTGGATACGGAGACCATGGTTATGGTAACGCAGGATATGGAATGGGTATGAACAACGGCCAGGATATGGGCAACCTGAGGGGTGATCCCAGGTACTTCCAAGCAGGTCTGGGTCGTAACGCTGGACATGCTGCATATGAGGAGATACCTCGTTGGGAAGATCATCAGGAAGACGTTTTCTCAGGTCATAATGAAGGCTACGGGAGGCCTACAGGGGACAGCCTCCGCATGAGATTGTTGGAAGAAAAGGTAAATGGTCTGGCTAATCAGAACACTGTGGGACTGGATATGTCTAACATGGGGTTGGTACCAGGGCTGAGGGTACCTCTGAAATTCAAGGCGCCATCTTTTGATAAGTATAGAGGAGACACGTGCCCGAGGGTGCATGTTCGTTCATTTTACAGAAGGATGTCTGCGTATTCGGACGACGAAAAGATGCTTATGCACTTTTTCCAAGACAGCTTGTCAGGGCCGTCATTGGAGTGGTACATGAGCCTGGAGCCAACACAGATCAGAACTTGGAAGGAATTGGCGGAAGCTTTCGTGAAGAACTACCAATACAACAACGATCTCGCTCCTAACAGAGTTCAGTTGCAAAGCATGTCCCAGAAGCCCAAGGAAAGCTTCAAAGAGTACGCCCAGAGATGGTGTGACCTGGCTGCGAGAGTACAACCACCTATGGTCGAGAGGGAAATGATGGACTTGTTCGTAGGGACATTCTCAGGGATGTACTATGACCGGCTGCTCAACTTCTCAATGAGTACCTTCTCCGAGCTGATCCTGATGGGGGAGCGTATAGAGAACGGGATAAAAATTGGTAAGATTCAACCGGGAGAATCTGTTTCAGCTGGAAGCACCAAGAAAGCCTTCGGTGGTAAAAGGCAAGGTGATGCTAATGCAGTGTATAACGTTCAGCGGGGAAATAGGAATCAGAACCGGCGTCCACAACCTCAAGTTTCAAGTGTGACTATTCCGGGACCACCTCAGCAACAGAGACAACAACAGCAGCAGGCTCAGCAGCAGCCTAATCAGAATCAGCGGCGGTTTCAGGCTCCAAGGTCGAGGAGGGTATTTGAGGTACCGCCGATGTCTTACGCAGAGCTCCTTCAGACCCTATTGAAGTTACAGCTAGTTGAAAAGAGAACCTTGGCGCCGCCGACTGGCACACCACCAGTAGGGTACGACATCAACGAGCACTGTGATTTTCACTCTGGTGCACCCGGGCACAACATCGAGAATTGTTTAGCTTTCAAGCACAAAGTGCAAGATCTGCTTGATAGCACAACCATCAATTTTGGGAAGGAAGGTCCCAATATTACACAACAACCAATGCCAAACCATGAATAGGTTGGAATATGGTGGACAAAGAGGAGTTCTATAGTTCGAGTGGGCCGTTAAAAGCAGATCAGAACAGTGGCAGGCTGCCTCTAATAACTGATTGTGAAGATAGCTGGTTCAGCAGCAAGACAGATGTGAAAGCCCGGTTCTCGGAAGCTGGCATTTTTCTTTGTTTTATCTTGTCATTTCTTTACGTTTGTAGTTTCTTTCATGTTTAAATCACAATCTCGTTCGTAAAACTTGTTGTTTTCATTTCAATTGATGATAATGAAATAAATATGCATGTTTTGATTAAATCCAGTCGTGTTCACTAATTGTTTTTACAAATGTCCAACGCCTGGTTAAGAGGAATTCGGGGAGGATGACGAAAATGAACGACATGCAAGCTTCTGATTGTATGCTTTTGAAATAAAACCTGTTGATGATGTACAGGCATTGTTTCAAATCCCTAAACACCGGAGTTATAAGGAAGATAATCCCTTGTCAACCCCTTTGAGCCTTGTAGTAGGAGTTTCTTTCTGTGAATGAAAAACCCTCAATCTTAACCTGGGGCAGGGTAGGTGTTAACTAATTTGACCGAGCGTCCAAATTCCAAAAGGAGTGTCCGTTCGAGGATCAATCCCACCTCTAGAGGTCGTGCCTAAAAAACCACAATGGTTAAATCAAGAGTGAAACAGTCACATCATTCTCCAATGAGTCAGGCAACCAGTGTCACACGACTTGTTCGAAAAAAAAGAAAGAAAAAAAGAAAGAATCAAAAGCCCGCTAAGTTACAACTTCAAGACAAATGACTTATGCAAAAATGAGGGCTTCCCGCTGGACTTAAAAAAATCAAAAGAAACTCAAAAAGAGTCAGTCCAGGCAAAAGTTAGGGATAAGAAAAAAGATGAAAGGAGGACAAAAAGAAAAATCCTCAAATCAAATGCGAGTCGTGTGACCCTAAGTGTCAAAGACGAAAAGTGAGTGGCTATCACTCCAAAAAACTCATGGGTTCTCGAACTATCACTCCTATATTTCAGCCTCTGAGAGGTGAGCGCTAAGGTCAAATTAGCTGAACGTAGGATTGGAGAACATCAAGGAGAATGGGTGGGTTAAAATAAACTTTGAGCCTTTATCATTTCCTTCATAACCGTGAACCTGACCATGTTATAACCTTCAAAAGTCCTAATTGAAGCAGGTTGTTTCGAAAGCATACTTCGGTAAAGGTCGCGTCGATTCTGACTCCTGAAAGGGTTCCTCTTACCGTGTTGGTACTGATGTTGATAAATGTTTTGTGCATTATATGCTATAAACTGTTTTTCCCTTTTCCCAGTGAACAGATTGGATGTCAAAACTATCATATGTGTTGCATTAATATGTCTTTTACGCAGAACAACTTGTTTTACTTGCGAGTAAGCGCTTGACAGCAGGAAAGTTTTCTACAATGGAAAGTATGGTCAGGATAGAATACAGAGCGCCCGAATGTTCCGAGAGCAGGGGCAAGCTATTATCGTGATTCCCAGTCAAGTCAGCCATGCGAAGTCAGCTACTCTGGGGCAATCAGGTCGAGATTCAGTAAATCTCTCGTAGTTGGAGGTACTGTTCTGGACCAGCTAATCGGGGGCAAAGTCATGTGAATCAGGGGCATTGACTTCCAGTGAGTTCGGAATCAGTTAGTCTGAGGACGAGTCCCGAAGCTTCAGTTGATTAAGGGGCAGTATGCTTGAGAGGCAACTAATCGGAAGAGAGTCTTCTCGAGATCCCATCAGGGGCAGTCATGCAGAACGTGGGGATTTGAAAGCAGATACTTCAGGTGGAAAATCAGATCAGGATAGGTCGCTAGAACGCTCATTCAGGGGAGAGTCGCCGCAGAGAGCATTGAAACCGACTGGGTTGATCGGAGCTAATGGAGATTGAATCTTTTTGCCGTATAGTTACCGGGGCAAGAAATCTCGAGGTCGTCTCATAGTAAGCGGTTCAGCGCAAGTATTCCCAGGAGGTAGATAGGGGCAAGTGGAGTGCACTGGGGCAAGCTATTCAAAAGCTCGCAAAGTTCCCCGCCAGAATCCATGGCAGGTTGGTACCCTCTCCAGAGATTGTATGTTGTGTCTTCCCCAGTGAAGTTGCCCCAGGCAAAACTGAATGTTAATTCCCCAGGAGAGTTAAGATTAATGTATCTTCAGTTCAGCATTAGCTTATCAAGCAGAGCAGAGTCCTCCCCAGTGAAGGTCGAGATGGATACGATTAACTCCCAGAGGGTTCTCGTGCAGTGCAAATCAGAATGTGTGGTTCAGTCCCCAGCTGCAGTGATGGCGGGATGATTTCCCCAGCTCAGTGATATCAGGAGAGGTTCACCACAGAGTGTGATCAGGTGGTTGGAGCAGCTGAAAGGAGTTTTCCCGAGCGGGATTGTCCTTTCTTTCCCCAGCAAGTCGCTCTTTCTCGTCAAGAGGACCGTCATCAGCAGATTTTGGAGTTCTGAGTTCGTGAGCTATTTTCCCAGCAGGGTGGTCATCCCCAGCGGAGTTAGTTCATCTCTCCAACATTTATTTTGTTGGAAGCGTATCGGCGGTATTCCAATCATCCCCAGCGGATCCAGTGTGTCTTCAGCATTTATTTTGCTGAAGTAACTCTTTGCATAAGCATGCATCATGAGCATTTGCATTCTACCCAAGTATGTAGCATTTCCATGCAGTATGGAAGCATTTCGTCATTATCAAACATGCATATTTGAAACATAAGCCAGGTGGTTACCTCTCCAGTTTCAGATATGTTATTCCTTGCCGATAAGAGAAATCGTGATTCAAGAAAATGTGGGTTTTGTGGTCAAAGTACGCAGTGATCGTATTTGTACCCTCTACGGGGTTCATATTGTAAGACACGTAGTGATCGTGTTGATTTTGAGATGTGGATTTGTGGCCCAAGTATGCAGTGATCGTATTTGTGCCAGGTGTGGGATTCATGTCGTAGGACATGCAGTGATCGTGTTGATATTGGTATGTGTATCTATGGTCGAATGGCGCAGTGATCGTATTCGTCCCGATCTAAGCAGATTGTTTTGTAAGGCACGCAGTGATCGTGTTGGTATCATCCAGGGGTTTCATCGAGCAGGACGCGCAGTGATCGTGTTCACTTTATTATTGGGCAAGACACGCAGTGATCGTGTTTGCCATGTCATGTGATGGTTGTTGGTCAGTACGCAGTGATCGTATTCGTCCGTTATACAGTGGTTATGGATTGACGCGCAGTGATCGTGTTCATCCAGATTTGTTGGTCCGTGTACGCAGTGATCGTATTCGTCCGTTATACAATTTGGTTATGGGGTGAGGCACGCAGTGATCGTGTTTCGTCTGGTTGGTTGTGGCCGAAGTACGTCGGGATCGTATTCGTCCCATGTTTGAAGTGGTATCACAAAGCGCGCAGTGATCGTGTTTTTTTCCTCCAGTCAAGAGGGCCGTGACATGAAGCGCGCAGTGATCGCGTTCACCCTAGGTATGATTGGAATATGCAGTGATCGTATTCGTCCAGTTATGTGGGTTAGTTGAGGCACGCAACACGCAGGGATCGTGTTTTTCTCCAGTCAAGAGGATCGTGGCTCAGAACGCGCAGTGATCGTGTTCAAACACGCAGTGATCGTGTTCCAGATACGCAGTGACCGTATTCACGCAACACGCAGGGATCGTGTTTTTTCTCCAGTCAAGAGGATCGTGGCTCAGAACGCGCAGTGATCGTGTTCAAACGCGCAGGGATCGTGTTCAAGATACGCAGTGATCGTATTCGTACAGCATGTAGTGATCGTGTTGTTAGTACCATGGGAACTTATGATGCGGAGCGCGCAGTGATCGTGGCTATTGTATCAGTGGGTTGTTGGTCGGCATACGCAGTAATCGTATTCGTCCTGTTACATGGGTTGATTTTGTGACACACGCAGTGATCGTGTTGACATAATTCCGGGGTTTGTTGGTTGAGATGCGCAATGATCGTATTCGTCCTATTACAGCACACGCAGTGATCGTGTTTATCATATTGGTGGTTGAAGTACGCAGTGAATGTGTTCGCCTCTTCTATGTGGATTTATTCCGTCTGGCACGCAGTGATCGTGTTTGTCTCATCCGGTTGGATTTATGGTCGATGTGATTGTAACGCGGCATGCAGTGATCGTGTCCGTCGTGTTTGTCCCGTTAAATGGTTTTTGTTTGTAAGACACGCGGTGACCGTGTTCGTCGCAGTTTTGTGGATTTGTTGTGCCAGACACGCAGTGATCGTGTTCGCCATGGCACATTCCCCTAGCAGAGTTGCTTGGTCAAGCATTTCTCTTTCTCCCCAGACGAGTCCTTTCTCAAAGTGCTGTAGAAATGACAGGGTGCAGGTTTTGGGTGGTTACCCACAGTTTCCCCAGTAGAGATATAATCCCCAGCGGGGTGATCTTCAACGAGATACTTGGTTAAGTTCCTCGTGTTCCCCGTCAGAGTATCCTTTGACAAGTCGCTTGGTTAAGTCACTTGTATTTCCCCAGCTGAGTCTTTCTCAGGAGGATGGGGTATCAGTATTAGAAGGTGTTAATACAGATTTTCGGGTGGTTACCCGCAATTCCCCAACAGAGTTATGTTCTCTAGCAGGGTGTTACTTCAATGGGTTGCTTGGTTAAGTCCCTCATAGTCTCTAGCAGGGAGTTCGCTACAGGAGTTGTTTGGTTAAATTACTCGTAGTTTTCAACAAGGGTGCTTGGTTAAGTTCCCATTTTCCCCAGCAGGTGTTTAACGGCAGTCGTCAGAATTTGTCCCCTCAGAGTTGCTTGGTTAAGTTTCTCATTTCCCCGCAGAGTCGGTTGTTCATGTCTTCGGACCTTGTCTCGTTTGGTTAAGCGTTCTCTCATTTCTTCAGGATACGAAAAGTTGATCAGTGAAGTCAACATGACAAGTGAAGTCAATATTCTTCCACTGGTTAGCGTGTGCTCAGTTGATAAGTGAGATCAACAGAGGTTGATAAGTGAGATCAACAGAGGTTGATAAGTGAGATCAACAAAGGTTGATAAGTGATATCAACAATTTCTCGTTATGTGGTGTATGCTCATTTCTTCGGAATGGAGTGATCTGCGGACAACATCAGTTTATTTGACGGATGGATGGCTAGTTGTTGCCGTGACAACAGAAGCCAGTTCCCAGGGTTTTCTCAAGCAGTAGTCGTTTTCGCAATTTATTTTTGCGGTTGGCAAATTTCCGGGTTCTTTCGTATTCAACCGTCTCGTACCTCGAATGTCTGAAAGCTGCGCGCTCTTCATCCAGTCGAGTCCAAGTCGCTTGAATAGGGGCAGCTGTTGCACCCCAAAATTTGCCCAACCTTTTCTAACCTAGGTTTATGTTCCAATTGCATAGTCATTTGCATTGTCATCATGTACATAGTGTATTCATCTGCATAGGCAAGCTATCTTAATCAGGGGATCAAGTGTTGTTCTTATTTCAAGAGGTATATCCAAGGGTTTCATTCATATTCAAGTCTACTCAGGTCATCAGAGGAGAATTTGAGCTTTGAAGAGCTGCCAGGTTGATCAGTGAATTCTCTCCTATCTTGGGGCTAGTTGGGGATCATCAGAGGAAGTGTGAGCTATGAGCCAATAGCATGAGGTGTGTACGGATGTTATGAAGAGTCTAGAGAATCATTTTTGAGGAGAACCAGGTCATTTGAATGATTGCAAGAGCCTCAGTTGAAGTCAGTCAACTAGGGTCAACACTGGGTCAATTCTAGGTCAAAGAAGTGTTTTGAAGGGCATCAAGGATCATTTGAAGAATGGGGGATTCATTATTTGCTATATGGATATGGATATGATGTTGTGATAAAGAAAAATCAAAAGGAGTCAAGGAGAACTGGAGTTACTAAATTAGGGCTTCAGTGTAAAATCCCCTGATTTAGGTCAAACTTCAAGGCAGTGTAACTCAAGATGAAAGCTTCATATGGATTATTGGTCCATATGCAACTTGTAGAATATCTTCATAGCTTTAATTTGAGTGGTGGAAGTCATCAAGATGATTTGTAGAACTCAAGTTATGGCTCTTGCAAGTTACAGGCCATCTGAGGGCACTGAAATTTGTCTGTGAAAATTGTCTGTATTCCAAGCAACTTTTGACTTTCAAGGGTACTTCAAATGGATTTCTGGCCAACATGAGAATTGTTCCTTATTGTCTTAGCTTTCTATAATGGTATGGTATGCCTTCATATGATTTATGGAACTCTACTTATGGTCTTGGCAAGCAAAGGGTATTTTGGTCCTTTGAGGATTACAGGTCATTCTTAGTATATGCCTAAAACTCATACAAGGAAGCTTCAAATGAAAAACTTCACAACATCAAAGTTGTTCAAAATGGGATTTTAAGGCTAGAAAAGAAGGTGTGAAAGTTTGGAAAAGCTTAGAGCATGGAATTTTAAAATTGGTGCAAATGACTTGAAAATGGCTTATAAGTTGAAAAAGTTGAAATGAAAAATTGGTTTGGGAGATCTACAAATCCAATATGGGTCATCCAATATACCAAATTGATTCCAAACATCATTTTAAAGACATTGGTTCAGCCACTTTTTTGAGTTAGGGTTTAAAAAATGGACTTGCTTTGTATTTTTGTTACTTGCATAATAAGGCAAGTATAGAAAACTTGGCACAAGATGAATTTTCAAGGCAAGGAGCTTACATACACTTCCCATATCTCATGTAAGGAGATTTTGACATAATTTTGGAAAGGTGCAAGCATGAGATAAGAGATATTCAAAGTATCATGGCATGAGAAGTTCATGAAATTTCCACAACTTTCTAGAATCCTCCAAGATTATTCTAGAAACCTCTAAGTTTGTTAATCATCATCTATATATTGGATTGAGATCATTAAGAGTAAAGGTTGGTGATAGTTGATGTTAAATCCATTTTTTCTCCATTTGCAAATCATATTGAATTTTTTTCTCTTCACCATTTTTTCCATTTTCCCCACACTTTCACATTTTGGAATTTTTTTCAATCTTTTTTTTCTCTCACTTTCCATACTTTTTCTCTTCACCAATCAATTACACAACAATTATAGAGATGGTTCATCATTTTTTTGAGAGAATTGGAGCAAGAGGAACCTTGTAGTAACATGAAAAAGTGGTGAAAACTCAAATTCCAATTTTCACTTTTTCATCAATTCAATACTTGCCAAGGCTTCAAACATATTCACCAAGTATTGTTGAGTGATTCTACATCATTTTCTCAAAGAATTGGTGATCGAGTGAAGCTCCATAAGCCATTTTTCGGAGGTATAAAGAATTCGACATAACTCATGATTTATGAGTCTTTCTTGCATTATTGTTGTTGCATTACATTGCTCTCATCTCCTACATGGATTCTAGTACAAAAAAGATGGGTTTTATGACAATTTTTGGTTCTTGAGTTTTTCTTGAGGTGCCACGTTTTGGGAGTTAGAGAGAGTTTCAAGAAAATCTAAGACCATATTTGGATTCCTTGATTTTTTTCCTTCAAGTTTGACCAAAATTTTGTGCGAAACGGATAATTATTGATGGAGTTATGGTGCTTCAAAGTAGCAAAAAACTCATGTTCATGGAGCTGCGGGTTACTATTCACAAAGTTGAAAAACTTGATTTGGAGAAGGTGTTAACACCGTCGGATGCATTTCCAAGTCAAGGTTTCTTCCATTCATCCAACGCCTCTCACTGCGCCACGTAATCGGCCATATAAGCCTCATGCCACTTTTATTTATTCATGTTATTTTCTTTTATTTTTCTATTGCCATGTTTCTTTTATTTTTTCTGTTTTATATGCTGACTTCTAAATACCATAAAAAATAGGAAAATTAGTCTTTTTGATCCCCATTTTTTTCTGCATAATCCTCAAGATGACTGGAATTTTACAGAATTGGAACCATATTTTTTCCATTTTTTGTCATTTTATTAGATTTTTTTACATTTTAGTTGTCAAAAAATTAGCAATGCTGGTGCTATCATTTTGTGAATTTTGTTTGACCTATCAAAACACGACTTAAATGTCAATCCTTTTGCAGGGATCTCATACACACGTTGAGGTATTGTGATATATTTTTGTGGGAATTTTATTGTACCATTTTAATTGGTTTTGGATGCTTTCTTTAACATGCTCCACTTTAATCTTTCCTTTGGTATACATGAGATATCTTGCAATGTTTTCATCTTGTTTGACCATTTATCTTTGGATATTTTTGTGGTATCTCTCACCCCTGGTTTGTGGCTTGATGTAGGGCATTGGAGATTTTTATTTGAATTTTTTAGCACCTTTTGCTATTTTTCTTATGTTTTGTATTCGAACTTGTAATTTGGACTTCCGAACGGACTTTATTTTTGTTAAGGCTCCAACGGCCGCTTTGTGTTTGCGTGATGAACGCCGTGGCTTATATTTCTTATTGTAGATAGGTTAGAGGTATTGGAAAACCCTTATGTGGCTGTTATTTGTATGTGTAGCTTGCCCGATTATCGACTTGTTTGCATGATAGCACGTTGCGATTCCAAATAGTGGATTACGCGTTTCATTCGGAGTTTTCACTCGATTCTTTGCATATGATCACTTGATATTTTCTTATTCCATCCATGAATGGGCTTGAGGTTGAGATGAACCTTCCTCCCTCCTTTGCATTGCATTTACCATTGCTATATTCATGTTCACTTGTATGCGGTTATTACTCGTATTTCCGTTTCTTCCTTTCGTTTCCTTTCCCGTAGGACTTCCATTCTTCCTTGTTCAGGGGAGGATGTGATAGACATTAGGAGTTAACCCATGCATTATAACATTAGGGTAGATTTTATTCCCTTTTAACCCTAGGATTTGTAGAGTGTCATCTCTTCTTCCTTCAAAACAACAGAAAAACATTAATAAAGGTTATAATAGAGATTAATTCATTTCTTCCGTCAAAAGATTTGAACAGACATCAACCTTTTTGCAATAAGAAAACCCTTGTTTAAGGTGAGATTTTTCATAAAAAACACTTGAACAGCTTGTGTCGGGCGTAGCCCGAACTAAGTTTGATCTGATCTTCCATGCCGTGTGGAAGTACGTAGGCATAGGATGCGATATCCTAGCGAGCAACCTTCACCCACCTTCCCCCGTAGTTAGGCGAACTACGTTGACTCTGATTTCTCGTTCCAGACGAGAATACGTAGGCATAAAGTGCGATGCTTTGCCGAGTCATGTTTTCTTTTCTTTTCAGACCTCATCCTTTAGTTTAGATAGAAGTGTAATCCGTACAAACCAAGCAAGCGTGGATCCCATCGAGTACGATGGACGTGAGGGGTGCTAATACCTTCCCCTTGCGTAACCGACTCCCGAACCCAGGTTTTGGTTGCGACGACCTTACCTTTCTCGTGTTGTGCGAGGTTTACTCTGAGCGTTTCCTTTCCCTCCCGTGGGATAAATAACGCACGGTGGCGACTCTTCTGTTCAGCCGACGCCGATTTTCGCAGTAGCGACAAGCACTCAGAAGAAACTTGCATATGTGCTAACCAAGGCAATAAAAATTGAACACTTCATCAATTTAAGGGATGAAATTTGTGTATTTGATTTTAGCTTGAATGGGAATTAATGGATGATGTTGAATGTAATTTAACATTCAAGATTAGTTTCATTCGCATTTACATTTACATTTGCATTTGAATTTAGTTTGTATTTCATTTGAGTTGAATTTGGGTGAATCTATATGAACTTAAATGAAAGTGAATTTGTAGCAGAATAATAGATTTAGAGCATTGAAAAGTTAATTACATCTTTTACTCTTTCTCTTTATTCTGCACAACTATTATTTCATCTTAATCTTCTTCGTTTTTTCGTGTATTATTAATGGAGGTTTATTGTTGAACTCTAACATGGGTATGAATTTATATTATTGCACTTGTGTCTATTTGTGTATTAGTGAGAGAAAAACATAAACAAATAGCGAAACAATTTTCTTACTTGTGTGTTGCAGATCGTCATCGTATTGTGTGTCGGCAACAACTGCTATGAGTGTGATATTTTATTTTGAGTTAGTTTATTAGAAGGTTTAAAAAATGTATTTTCAAATTATTTAAAAATAGAATGACTCATTCATAAAAAGAAATGCTTACATAGGAAAGCATTTATATCCATATTCTTAGTAACAACCAATAAGGCATTGTTATTTTTAATAAAAAAAAATTAAATTAAATTTAAGTTTAATTTCTTTTTTAATTAATAAAAAAATTTGATTGGTTATTTGTAAAACTACTTGTTATATTCGTTTATATATAAGTATTTTTATCACAAAATGCTGAATTATATGTAATATGAATGCGTCCAAAAATATAATTCCAAAATATAAGAAAGACAAATTCAAATTTTCAATAAGTTAACCATCACCTCATAAATTGATAGAGTAATCCCCAAGATTTAAAAATTTCTCTGGAGCTATAGGTGGACTTAGGGGTGTTCAAAATCGGACCAACCCAATAGAAACCGTAAAAAAAACTAAATCAAATCGAAACTGCAAAAAATCACATTTGGTTCGGATGTATTTGGATCATTTTTTAACAAAGCCGCGTGATTTGGTTTGGTTTGTGGTTTGTATTTTGCAAACCGAACTAACACTACAAGAAAACATGAAATTAGCTAGGGGCGTGGGTTAGGGGGAAAACCCCTCACTAAAATAAATACATTTACTTGGAGTTAAACCCCTCGCAAAACACAAAATAGGGGGGGGGGGGGGGGGGGGAATAAATACATTTAGCTAGGGGATACCCCTCGCAAACAAGGGGGGAATTTTTTGAAATTTGAAATATGATTTTACTAGGGTTCATCGCAGAATCTGGTGGGAAGGTTGAACATTTACGAGGGGGGATCCCCTCACCACGTCACGATTCACAATTTGCGAGGGGCCTCCCCTCACCAGGTTATAAAATAGTATATTTATATTAGAAAACAAATTTTACTTAAGTTTATTAAAATAGTATATTTTATACTTAAGTTTATTAGAAAACAGAATATTTATTAAAACATATTATATATTATTTTTATAAACATATTATTTATTTAAATATATTATATATTATTTATTTAAAACAGATATTATAAAGATATTATTTATTAAAATAGATATTTATTAAAACATATATTATAAATATATTATTTATTAAAACATATATTATAAATATATTATTTATTTAAATTTTTTATAAACAGATTTTATTATAAATGATCTGACTTGATCAGAAGGGGACCACAGACTTGCCACACGTCGTTAATCTACGGCCTGTTCACAGGTATAGAAGAGAGATGGGGTGTGTGCCTGCAAGACACTCTGATGCCAAAGTAAGAAATTGGACAGAGTGAGAGCAAATACAGAAAAGGGGTAAGAAGAGAATATCTGACCCTCTAGTGAAAGAGGGTATTTATAGAGAGACTCCAACGCAGGGCCAACGGTCATTTTGAGTTGGGCTGGATGGCCAGGCCCAACCCAAGTGACTGCTAGGGCTTACGTGGCGTAGTGAAGACCAGGATGTGGTCTTCGCCCTAGTTCAACTGTCCCGTGATCTCCGGAAAATGGGTTTGACCTGCTCTTTCGAAGGTGGGCAGTTGGTTGGTGACGTGTCCCCGCGGAGGGGTGCACGTGGAGAACGTGTGGAGGACACGTTGTTCTGCTCGGCGGAGGGAAGGTTTTTCCCGACGGGGGCAGTGTCTGGCCGACGGGGAGTCTTGTGCTCGACACAGATGAGGAAGGTTCTGCCCGCGGAGGGACATTGCCTACCCGACGGGGACTTTGTGCTCGACGGCTGTGGCCCAAGCTGGATTGGGCTTGGCAAAATATTATTGGGTTGGGCCTGCCCGGTCGAGCCGGGGCCCAGGCCAGAACAGGAGCCCCCTAAGTCGTAGCTCCGAGGGAGGGAGCGAGAACTTGATGAAGTTGTGCAGGGGATGAGAGATTAACCTGGGAGAAAATCCTTCAGCTCGCGTTCCGCGGGGATGCGAGCACGTGAGTCCTTCCTCGTCATCGAGTGTCCGAGGTTGAGGACACGTGTTGGCAGGGAGATGTGAAGGGACGCAACTGTCAGCCTTCGCCACGTGTCATACGTTGGGTGGCTGCTAGGGCGGCTACCCTAGGGTACTCGAGTGCCTAGTGACGCTTTGAGTCCCGTGCTGGGGTATGAGTAAGCGAGTCCCCGCTCATTCTCCATTTTTCGCCTTCTTCCTCCCAACCCCTAGGATCTGCCGCTCCGCTACCGTCTGATATCTCTGTCGTGACAGTCGCCTCGCATTCCGCCGCTGATCGCAATATAGTAAGTTTTTCTTCTCCTTTCTTTTGTTTTTCTCGTTTGTTTTAGGACCGTGGTCGGGGCATGTTGAATGCCCCGAGGAGAGGTATGGGTCTCCGCCGCTATAGGCGGAGCTTTCTAAGGTTTTTGAGTGAGTGCCCCGAGGATAAACGCCTATTTCGATGAATGCCCCGGGGACATATGCTTATTCCGTTGAACTCCCCGGGGATAGACGCTTATTCTGATGAATGTCCCGGGGAGACTGTGTATATTAGTTGGGTAGGTGTCCCGGGGAGACGATAGGATTTTGGATTGAGCCACCGAGGATGATGCTCAGGCTGTCCTCGTCGCCCTTTCACTTGACTTGCGGTGGAAGGGTGAATTTGATCTTTGTCATCGAATTCACCGTTACCTTCTGCTTTTCAGGTGTTCATGACTACGTTGATCCCGGGGACAATGGTCGAGGATAACGAGCCGGATGTCCCTCATTTCGACGAGCGAGTCCTCCCCCTCGAGGAGTGGGTGGCCGAGGAGCCCTTGTCCATGCACTCTTGTTTTGCTTCTGACCTGACAGGAGCCTATGCCACCGTGGAGGATCGGGAGGAAGGTGACCCCCAAAACTGGCAGGTTTACCGTCCTCGGGAACGTCATCGCATATGCTCGAAGTACGAGAGGATGCGGTTTCCGATGTACGAGTTCTACTTTAAGGAGGCCAGGCTCAGGCTGCCGTTCTCAGATTTTCACCTGGGCCTCTTTGACTGGTTGCGGTTGGCTCCCTTGCAATTGCATCTGAACGCCTTAGCTTTCATTCGGGCGTTAGAGGTCGTGTGTCGTTTCCTCGAGGTCGACGTTATGTTGCCGCTGTTTTTCCGCGTCTTCCATCTGCAGCGGCAGACGGTGGACGACAGGCATGGATGGGTGTCGTTTAAACAACCAAACAGGCTCTTCAAGGCGTATATGGATTCTGTTCGGGATTTCAAGGGTCGCTTCTTCATCGTCAGCCCGATCATGCACGCAGGGGTCGACACTTTATACTCGGCAGGGGAGCGGATAGTGGACGGCCAGCGGGAAGCCGTTATGCTGCAGAGGGTGTACGTGGAATGGTCTCCGAAACATTTCTCCCGGGGAACTGACCGGTATATAGTATGCGCAGGGTCCCTCAACGAGGAGGACATGGCTGGCTATTTGAAGATAGTCGCGTTTGTGCGTAGCCTGCCGCCGTCAAAGTTGGTGACACTCGACGGCCAGTATATCCTCGATAGTCAGGGGAATGTCCGCGAGACGGCGAGGTTGATCAACACGAAAGCCCTGCTCAAGTGTTCCTCGGAGGTGGAGGCCCTTATCTATCTAGGTGGGGAACACCTCTTTCTTCTCTTGATTTGATATTCTTTATCTGTTATTGACTTATTTCCTTTGTTTTGCAGGAAACATGTCTTCTGTCAAGGAGCGGGTGAAGAAGTTGCACGCGTCAAAGGTCGCTGCTACCCCGAAGACGCGGGTTGGTCAGTTGGTCGGGCAAGCTTCCGTTGACTAGGACGACACGGGTTCTTCATATCCTCAAAGCAGTCAGTCCCCCACAACTCAGGGGGCCCCGAAGAGGCCCAGAGTTCAGGAGGTGGAGGGCATGGTCGACCTATCAACGGGATCTGTTGAGGAGGGTTACTCAATCGCACCCTGCCATTAGCACCCCGGTTACTTCCACAGGGCTAGGTCGCCTAGCATTCCGGCTGGGGAGGCGAAGGCAGTCCTAAGTGCGGACCGGGCTTCTCGTAGGCAGGTCCTGATGGAGGATTTGGCTGCTTTGATGCGGACCTTCACCACGGCGATGGTTCTGAGCGAGGAAAGCTGCTCAACTGTCGAGCTGTCTAAGATGCAAGGGGATCTCGCTTTCGCGCAGTTGCGTTTGAACAAAGCCGTCGAGGATCTGGAGAAGAGCCGGGGGAAGGTGACCCAACTCACCGAGGAGCTGGAGAAGAGTTGGGGGGAGACCACCAGCGAGCGCAAGAGGGGGGATAGTGATGAGGAGAAGCGGAAGGCTGCTGAAGAGGAAGTGCGAGCACTGAAGGCTCGCGTAGAGAAGCTGGAGGGTGCCCTTCGTCTTGCCGGTGATGAGACCGAAGAAGACAGGCAGATGGTCACCCGGGCAGATCTGCTCGCCAGGATACGGGTGTTGGAGAGCGATTGCTTTGAGGCCTTCTCGACGGGTTTTAGCGGCGCGGTTGCACAACTTAAGGCGGTTAACCCCGACGTCGCCCTGGTCGAGGATGGCATCGAGCCTTTCCACGAGATAATTGATGGTCGAGTGGTCGACCCCAGCATCGAGGAAGCTGGCCCTGAGGTCCGTCCCGCCGAGCCTGAAGCGGAGGAGGAAAAGGGAGCGTAGGTTAGTTCCGGGCCTACGTGCCCGCGGATTCTGGGATTGCGTGCCAAATATTTTGTATTTTTTCTAAGTGTTTTCTTTACTGGGCCTGTGTGCCCTACGTGGTGTTGTAACATTAACTACTGGGCTGGTGCCCGTCTGTATATGGTGAAATTTCTAAATTTTGTTTAAGTGTGCGTTGTCTTGTTTTTGCATGGTGTTATGCTCATTTTATATGTTTGTATGTTTGTATGTGTGTTTGAAGTGCATGTGTCATGCCTTTGGGCCTGTTCGGGGTAGGTATCTTGACGATATTTGTCTCCGGCAGTGAGGAGAACTGGTCGGTCAGCCAGTTTGATTTCCCGGTCTATTCGGGGGTAGTTTGTCCCCGGGGCATGGACGTCCCATCGCGAGCTGGGAAATCAAACCGGCTGACCGACCAGTTCTCCTCACTGCCGGAGACAAATACCATCGAGCTCTGTCTTGTCGCAAACACGATATGGGCCCTCCCAATTCACGTCTAGTTTGCCCTCGTGAGAGTCCTTCTAGTTTCTCCGCAGGACTAAGTCGCCGATCTGAAACTCGCGTTTCAGGACTCTGCTGTCGTGGCGAAGTTTTACCTATTGTTTCAGTCGGGCTTCTCGAAGAGCTGCCCCCGACCGAATCTCTTCGACGAGGTCGATCTCCTCTCTGAGGACTTCATCGTTGTCCTCGGCTTCGAGGGGAGCCTCAGTTCGTCTGGACAGCTCTCGGATCTCGACTAGGATCACCGCCTCGGTTCTGTACGTGAGGCAGAATGGTGTTTCCCCCGTGGTTGAGTGGGGCGTAGTTCGGTATGCCCATAGGACGCTGTGGAGTTCCTCGACCCATGCTCTCTTGGCGTCGCCGAGTCTTCACTTTAGTCCTCTGAGTATCACTCTGTTCGAGGATTCGGCTTGGCCGTTCGTCTGAGGATGTTCGACCGGGGTAAAGTGATGTTTAGTCTTGAGTTTGGCGACGAAGTCCCGAAAATTTTTTCCGGTGAACTGCGTGCCATTGTCGGTGACGATGGCGAGTGGGACACCGAATCTTGTGAGGATATTCTTTTTGTAGAATCGGAGTATGTTATGGGTTGTGATTTTGGAAAGGGCTTCGGCCTCAATCCATTTGGTAAAGTAGTCGACGCCCATAATCAGGTACTTGTTCTGATATAAACCTAAGGTGAAGGGACCGAGGATATACATCCCCCACCAGGCAAACAACCAAGGAGAGGAGAGGGATTTGAGCTCGCCTGGTGGGGTGAGGTGCATGTCCCCGTGTCATTGACATATGTCGCATTTCTTGACGTGTTATCTCGCATCCTTTTGCATCGATGACCAGTAGTATCCTGCTCGCAGGGCCTTTCTCGCCAGGGATCGACCCCCGAGGTGCTGCGCATTGATGCCCTCGTGGATTTCTTCCAGAACGGCAGCGGCCTGAGAGTTGTCGATGCATTTGAGGAGGGGAACCGCAAAGCCTCTGTGATACAATTTGTCTTTGAGAAGGACGTACGAGCAGGATCTTCGTTTGATCGCGCTGGCCTCTTTGGGGTTGGCAGGGAGGTGACCTGCGCAGAGGTAGGCGTGCAACGACGTCATCCAACAGTTGGTATCCCCTATGGTGTTGACGTCGAGCGGTGCTTTGGCCTTTTTCGTGCTCGACTGCGATAGGATCTCTTGGATGACCGACTTGTGCCCGCCCCTCTTTTTGGTGCTTGCTAGTTTTGAGAGAATATCTGCTCGAGTGTTATGTTCGTGTGGAACGTGTTGAACTTCTGCGGAGTCAAAACTTTTTATTTTTTCCGTAATGAGAGCTAGGTACTCGGCCAGGTTATCGTTTTTCGCCTGATATTCCCCCTGTGCTTGCAACGCGACCAGCTGAGAATCCGTGAAGATTCTTATTTCCTTGGCCCCGAGGTCTGATGCTAAGCGAAGCCCGGCTAGGAACGCCTCGTACTCGGCCTGGTTTTTTGTCGTTGGGAAGGCTAGCGTTAGAGAAACCTCTATAATGGTGTCTTCCCCATTTTCAAGGATGATGCCCGCGCCGCTGCCCGAGGAGTTTAAGAAGCCATCGACGAAGATAGTCTACTTGCGATTGCCTGGGGTAGGGTCCGGGGCGGGGGTCATCTCGGCGACAAAGTCGGCCAGGACCTGAGCTTTGAGGGCTTTCCTTCCTTCGTAGATGATGTCGAACTCAGATAGTTCCAACGACCACTTTAGCATCCGTCCGGCCATGTCTGGTCGACGGAGAAGCTGCTTGACGGGCTGCTCGGTTCTGAGCGCAATGGTGTGGGCCAAGAAGTAATGTCGGAGGCGTCGTGCGGCGGTGATGAGGTCCAACACGACCTTTTCGATCTGCTGGTATCTCACTTCGGGACCGTGGAGGGCTTTGCTCGTGAAGTAGATTAGCTTTTGTACCTCGGGAGTTTCCCTGATCAGTACGGCGCTAACGGCCTCGTTTTCCATGGCCAGGTATAGGTATAGGGTTTCTCCAACTTCGGGCCTCGTCAGCACGGGTGGTTCGGACAAGACGCGTTTGAGGTGGTAGAGGGTTTGCTCGCATTCCTCTGTCCATTCGAACGTGGCTTTCTTTCTGAGCAACTTGAAGAAAGGTAGGGCGTGCTGTGCAGACTTGGCGATGAATCGGGAAAGTGAGGCGAGTACGCCGTTGAGGGATTGTATGGATTTCTTTGAGGTGGGCGTGGTGATTTCCAAAAAAGCTCGGCACTTGTCTGGATTTGCTTCGATCCCACGCTCGGTCAAGTAGAAACCGAGGAATTTCCCTGCTCGGACCCCGAAGGTGCATTTCTCCGAGTTGAAGCGCATTCTGCATTTCCTCGCTGTGTCGAAGACCTTTCGGAGATGAGCCGTGTGATCGACTTCCTTGCAGGACTTGACAATCATGTCGTCCATATACACCTCGAGCATGTCGCCAATCTCTCCCCGGAAGACTTTTTTAATCATCCGTTGGTATGTGGCGCCGGTGTTCTTTAGGCCGAAGGGCATTACGTTGTAGTAATAGTTGCCCGACTCCGTCATGAAGGTCGTTCTTTGTTTGTCGCATTCGTCCATGGGGATCTGACTGTATCCCGAGTATGCGTCCATAAAGGACAAGAGTTTGAAGCCCGCCAAGTTGTCGACGAGCTTGTCGATTTTAGGGAGGGGGTAGGCGTCCTTAGGACATGCCCGGTTGAGATCGGTGTAATCAACACACATGCGCCATTTTCCATTACTCTTTTTAACAAGTACAACATTGGACAACCAGGTTGAATACCGGGCTTCCGAAATAAAATTTGCCTCTAGGAGGTCTTTTACAGCTTTTTCAGCAGCCGTCGACTTTTTGGAGGACTGTCTATGCCTACGTTGTACTACGGCCTTGTTGGTCGGGTTGATGAAGAGCTGATGGCAAGCGACCTCAGGTTCGAGTCCGGGCATCTCCGCGGCACTCCAGGTGAAGAGGTCTGCGTTCTCGCGGAGGGAGGCCCTTAGTTGTTTCCTCGCCAGGTCGGGAAGTCCTGCTCCAATCTTCACGGTCCTCGTCTTGTCGTCCCTGAGTTCCACGATCTCGAAATCACCGTCGGGGATGGGGCGCGCTAGTTGGGTGGGCTGCCCGTGGGATGGAGGAGTGTCACTGGCTTCGTCTTCGCGGTCGGACTCTTCGGTGAAGCGGCTGTCGAGGTCTACCGAGCCGACGAGGTCCTTGGGTTCGCTCATCGGAGTAGTGGTGGGCGCTGCTTTTTTGGTCGCTGGGCGATCGTGCTTAGGCCTTTCAGCGTGGCCTCGAAACATCTTCGGGCATCCTTAATGTCGCCGTTTAGGGTGACAACGGCCCCTTTCCTTGTGTAGTATTTCATTTTTAGGTGGACGGTGGAGGGCACCACGGTGTGCTCGGCCATCGTTGTCCTTCCCAGCGCGGCCTCTGTCTTCGGATGGCACCGGGATGCTGTGAAGTGTCTTGAAAAGAGATCCTTCAGGACCCTCCACGACGTGACCGATTCTGGCTCCAGACT
This sequence comes from Lathyrus sativus, assembly GCA_963859935.3. Taxonomy (NCBI): domain Eukaryota; kingdom Viridiplantae; phylum Streptophyta; class Magnoliopsida; order Fabales; family Fabaceae; genus Lathyrus; species Lathyrus sativus. The sequence goes on from OZ012735.1 coordinate 635,009,151, forward strand.
TTTGTACCACGTCTTGGCACCTTTCCCCAGTGTTGTCGGGAAGAGTCTGCATTTGATAGCTCCTCGAACATTTTGGTAGTCGAGCATGACCTCGATGTCTTCCAGGTGGTCGTCTGGGTCGGAGGTACCGTAATACGTCGAAAGTGATGGGGGCTTCTCCATCCCGTGGGGGATGGGGGCCGCCATGATCTCTCGGGACAAGGGGGTCATGTAGTCGTCATTGTCGCTGAGAGTTGGTGATTGAGGGGGTGATGGCTCTGGTGGCGGAGGCGCTTGATTTCGCGTCCTCGACCTCCTGACCGGAGGTTCGACCCTCGGAGGTCTGGTCGGGGGATCCCCCTGGCTGGCCGTTGCTCCCGGACTTGTCTCCTTGGCGACCTGGTCTGGTCCCGCACTATTTCGGGTTGGGGCCTCTCTAATCGGGGTCGACGATTCCTAGGACGAGGGGACGGACTCCTCGAGTTTCCGTTTAGGTCTTCGCGCGGAGGGGACCTCAACGTATCTGACACGTCTGAGTCCATCTGTGGCTCTATTCTGTGTCTATGTTTGTGGTGTAGCAGGCTGATTTTTTTCCATTACATTTTGCGAGGGGCTTATCCCCTCACCAATAATTTGCGATGCCTTGATTAGCTAGGGGCCTTGTCCCCTCGCAAATTGTTGTTTTGTGATGGATTTTTTTGGTTTAGTGAAGGTTTTAACCTCTAGCTAAATCCGGTTTTTCTTGTAGTGTAAACCAAATCAAATTGCATTATGTTACAGCTCAAACTTCACTTATCCTACCTCCAACCCAAAACTCAAACCTATTATGACTTAACCTTACAAATATTCTCTTAAACGCACTTAGGATTTTAGTTTCAACCTTCTCAAATCTCTCCTAATAATATCACGCAATCTTCTCATCTTTTTTTCATGTAAATCTCACCTCTTATACTCTATTCTCTCATCTCTTTATATTCTTTATTTTTCATCTTCTCATTTTTATGCTATTATTTTATTTTCTGTTTCTATTTTTATCGCATCGTTCTTCTCTAATATCACTTCTCTTACGTTCTTTCTTTTTCATCTTTTTTAATCTCTCATTTCTTTTGTTTTTTCTTTTTTATTATAATATTTTAAATATTATTTTATGTTATTAATTTATTTTTTATTTCATTTTTGTCTAATTTTATTTTTGTATATTAAATAACAAATTTTTATATAAATATATTGAATTTTTTCTTCTAATTTAAATAATTTTTAACATCATGAACTACATCGCAAACACCCTAGAGATCGTTTGTTACTACTTATTTTGGTTTGAAAGCGTTGGTATTTATGTGAGAAAAAACAGTACTTTCGTAGGAGATTCAAGTATTTACGTTTATCTCAAAATAATATTTTACGATCGATGTGGGCCATATCACTTTTCAAAAGTCTAAATACGAAACTTCCAAGAAATTTCCCAATTTACTTTTACACATAAAAATTGCTTTCAGACAGAATCGCAATCACTCTCATGCTTCTTGGTATAATAACAACTCGATGAAAGAAAATTCAACGAAGCATCTTACAATTTTCCTAGAAGAAACCTTTGTGTCTTCCCTTTGCATGTTCACAAACACATTTAAGCAAACTCAACATTTCACAATATCTCATCGCCACCCATACTCACAGACTCACATCCATTCTTCTACTACCTCAATTTCAACATATCACATTTGCATTTTTCCGCATATTGCGATCCTACTTAACTCGAAATATCAGTAGTCTCTACAATTGCGCACAGATAAAATATCAGAAGATATCAATATGAGTTCATCACCACTATTATCTTCTAACATGCATTATCCCAACAAATTTTTTCATAGTATATTAGCATTCTTTTGTTCCCTCAACATACCAATAAGTTTTGGAACAACACTCTATCGTGCATACAACCAAAACGACATACCTATGATAATCTTTGTGATTTTTGTCTACCTTAGTTCCATTTTATTGAACTATTGGTCGGAATTGTACCATAAATTATCTAAACCCGACCGATTTTCTTCGAAGGGACGTAAGATAAAAATCGGGACATGGATTTTGTTGAGTAGCATCATGTTGGGATTTGCATGTGAGTTTTCAACTTTTATGAGTTTCTATGAATGTGTGTGTATTATTGGGTTTATGATTTTGGGAAATGGTTTTATTTTTTATTTGTGTTTTGTTTGGGAGGGTTGTAAGAGTTGTGGGAGTAAGAGTTTTTCAATTCATTATAGTTGGTGTACTGATAAGAATGTAGAGTATAAGGATTTTGGATCATTTATAGGGGTTAAGAGTTTGGATTTTGTGTGAATTGAAAAAAAGGTATATATATATATAGAGAGAGAACTAGTTTCTTCTCAAGTGAAAGCTTTTAGCCTTTGATTGAGGCTATAGTTTACGAGGGTGTTTGGTTGGAGTTTGATGGTGTTATTTACTTCTAATTATTAAAAAAATGCTAGTCTTTTCATTTTATTATTACATATTTTCAATGTCATTTTAAAAGTAAACAAAAAATAAACATTAATTATTAAATATTAAGAGTGCTTTCTTTAAGAAATAATTATCTAACTATAAATTCCTCGTTTGAAAAATATTGGTGGTACTTTAATATATTGTTAGACTATGGCACGGATCTAGAAGGGGGTTGAATAGATCCCCAATTAAAATTTGAGTCGGCGCTACCAATTTAAAATTGGTTTTAAAAATGTTTTAAGTGCGGAAGCGGCCGAGGAAAATATAGTCTAAAACGAACGGTTATTGGAAAACCGGATATGCGTAAGCCTTTGGATTAATGACAATTTGGAAAATAGAATCACAACATTAATTACACTTATCAATTATTTACTTCAGTTGTAAGAATTCCTAGTTCCAATGATTCAAAGAGCAAACCAAAACTAGATACACAAGTAAGATAATTTTGGTTCAAGCAATATGTCAAACACTTGGTGTGCAAAACACTCCAAGTGATATTTATGTTGAGTAAGTGATTCCAACCAGCCTAGTACAATGTCTTGTTGTACTTTGGAGTCACAAACAGAGTTTTAACCTCTTACTCAATTGATATCACAATTTTGACAATAGAGCTTATACAAAAATCACTTATTTTGAGCTATAATGTAAATGCTGAAAATAGAGAAGACAAGTATTTGGTGAGGCAGTTCCCCCGTCGTCTTCGCTTCGGGGTACGCCTGCCCTCAATTCTAAAACTAGAATTGAGATAGATTTTATAGATATCACCTGTTGAATGTAACAGTTTATACAAGGATTGAGCAGCAAATATACAACAGAAATCTCAATGTGTTGAAAGTTGTCTTCACTCCTTGCCCCTTGATTCAAGATGAATCAAGTCCTCTGATTTGTGTTGATGGACCTCCGACTCCAGCCACCTTATTGAATAACACGTTGTTGTTCAAACCTTCGGCTCCGGCTGATCTCAACAGCACCAAATCGACCCCGAGATCTTCCCTTCAAAATCACTGAATCCGCTACTAGACTTGTGAAGAATACCTCTTCACAATCACCTTCGCTCGGTTGACCCTTGATGAAGAATCTCGTCCAAAAACCCCCAAAATTCAAACCAATCTTGGAGGGTAAAACCCCAATGATTTTATTCAAGAAAGAACCTGTCACAAGCTTCAACCCGAACTTGATTCTCCAATCTAAGCTTCGAACCTTATCACCTTGAATCTCTCACAAATGCATTTCAAAAATGATTGTGTGTAATTGAAATGTTATGAGATGTTGAAGATGAAGATGATGAATCTTGGACACCTATTTCACTCTTTCTTGTTTTTGAACACATGAATCAAAAGAATATCAAATGTTAAAATGACATAAATGGTTAAACAAGTATATATAGTGCCAACCCAATTCTAGACATAACAGTATTTCAAATATAAGAGGGAAGCATTTAAAAACAGATTTTCCGCGCAAACGGTCGACCGCAGCAGGTCTGTGCGTCGACGCATGGCCTGTGTTGTTTGGAAATCTGGGAAATTCATCAATATGCGTCGACCATACAGTTGGCGTGCGCTGACCCGTTGAAACCTATTGGCCTTATGCGCCGACCCTATGGTCGACTCATGCCTTTACGCGCTGACCCGTTGGAGAGTTATTCCTTCATGCGCCGACCCTATGGTTGACTCATTGCCTTGTGCGTTGACTAGTGGGGAATTGTTCTGATGCATGCGCCGACCCTATGGTCGACTCATGCCCTGCAACCCTGCAAAAATTCATCAGTTTTGTGGTCGTTCATGCCTTTGGTCATGATTGCATTTTATCTACACATAGTATATTCATTTCAGCAGTTGTAAGACAAGTATAAAAGGATATGGTGAGTGATACGTTGCATTTGTTTTAGTAGATCTGGAGTTCATGATTTCCAATCTATCCGGGGAATTTGTCATTATCGAAACCTGCATTAACCAATGTCTTGCAGACTTGTGTGATGTATGGCGATTTGCCTCCACAATCTCCCCCTTTTTGATGATGACAACCTGTATACAACTAAAACACCAAATATGCAATGTATACACACATGTATATACAAGCTCCCCCTTTCTTTTGTAATATAAGGCTGTAGAACAAACAGCCATCAACTGTTTGTTAATATCCTGACTTGGCTTTGGTGTTGGCTAGCTTGCTACATGTTCTTCTCCCCCTTTGACACCATCAAAAAGAGAAGGAGAACACATCAATTAACAGAGAACATTCAATAGGTGATAGTTAATTACCAAACTTCACACATAAGCATGATAATGAACAACAGTAACATGAATTAATAGATAATTACGAGAACATGTAAAGTAGGTGAAAATTCAGGCACACATAGTACAGAAAAATGAAAAGTACATAGACGAAACACATAAGCAATTATGAAATATGCAACTATTAAACTAATATCCCCAACCCCGACCTCGGCCCCTCCCCCGGTATAAAGCATCGGGATTGTGGTAAGGATCCGAGAAGTCCAGAAAGGCTTCTACGGACATGTTGAGGTGATTAAGAGAGTTAGTGATTTCCCAATCTTGTCGTTCATGTGATTCAACCAGAGCTTCAATACGGGCATCCATCCGAGTCGAAAATGAATTAAACCTTTCATTTTGGGTATGAAGCTCAGCTCTAATCTGCTCCATTTGAGTGTCTTAACTCTTCATGAAGTTTTGTTGATCTAACTGCATGGACTGCAGCATATTAATGAGTTCAGAGTTGTCCGAAGGCGGAGGAGGTGATGAGTGCTGGGAAGGTTGATAGTCTTGAGGGTAACCGTGATATAGGTCGTAGAATCTACCCAGGGTAGTCCAGCCTGTGTATTGCCATTCACCCCATCCTTGATTTGTAGAATCGCCTTCTTATGCTTCTGATGGAGCTGAATATTGGACCCAATCGGTATTTGGAGGCGTATCTTGAACTGGAGATTGATGACAGTCTTGAGACTCACAGATAGGTTCTTGTACCTCTGCAGCTGTATCTTCTTCTTCATCGTCTTCTTCACCTTGTTCTTCACTTTCTTCTTCAGAGCTTTCATCGGAACTGTCACGAGGCACCGGAGGAATATTGGCGCGACGGACAAATCTGTATGATCGTCATTCAGCACACCAAAAATACCCCATCATTGCAAGGGTTTTGGTGCTAAATTCTTTGTCAGAGGGGACTGAGACATAAGGAAATGTTGGGTATACAACATTTGCTGCGGCAAGAATTTCCGAAATAAACGACCCATAGGCTAAAGCAGTGCCTCTACTTGAGTCTCTTAGAGCAAAAATCCTGCTAGCAATATAGTATGGCCAGTTTATTTTGATCTTATGTTTCAATATATAGATGAGATGTACCTCAGCTTGTTCGACACGGGACAGTCCACCCTTTTTCGGTCGTAGTATGCGAGCGACGATCCACTGAAGGATGCGCTCCCCTGTACTGAGTTTCCCGGCTGTGACCGTTCTAGGAAAAGCATCACTGTTGACAATTGCATCTGGATGGGGGTTTTTGAGCATGTCATTCAGAGCGCTCTTAAATTCATACCCTGGCACCGTACGAGTGTCCGTTACCTCATGAAGAGGTGGTGCATCAGCATCAACAGTCATATCAAAATACTTGTTCCATACTTCAGAATTTATATTTACCAGTCTATTGCCGACAGAAGTGTGAAAATGCTGATCTTGAAAGTTACCTCGCAGATTTGTGTAGAACACCCTAACCAAATCCTCACTATACTTTGTATTGCACTCCAAAAAATTGAAGAACCCTTGAACTTCCAGCAGAGACAGAATTTGGGTGAGATGCAAGCGCTCACCTATTGCCTGGTAGAAAGCATGTTGTGGAACTATGGCTCTTTTGTTGAGACTCTTGTTGAAGTTTTCAACAGCAGGTGGATGAACTAGTGAAACAGCGGTAACAGGTGTTAGACTATGGCACGGATCTAGAAGGGGGGGTTGAATAGATCCCCAATTAAAATTTGAGTCGGCGCTACCAATTTAAAATTGGTTTTAAAAATTTTTTAAGTGCGGAAGCGGCCGAGCAAAAATATAGTCTAAAACGAACGGTTATTGGAAAACCGGATATACGTAAGCCTATGGATTAACGACAATTCGGAAAAATAGAATCACAACACAAACTACACTTATCAATTATTTACTTCAGTTGTACGGATTCCTAGTTCCAATGATTCAAAATCAAACCAAAACTAGATACACAAGTAAGGTAAGTTTGGTTCAAGCAATATGTCAAACACTTGGTGTGCAAAAACACTCCAAGTGATGTTTATGTTGAGTAAGTGATTTCAATCAGCCTAGTACAATGTATTGTTGTACTTTAGAGTTAAAAACAAAGTTTTAACCTCTTACTCAATTGATATCACAAATTTGACAATAGAGCTTACACAAAAATTACTTATTTGAGCTATAACGAAAATGCTGAAAGTAAAGAAGACAAGTAATTTGGTGAGGCAGTTTCCCCGTCGTCCTCGCTTCGGGGTACGTCTGCCCTCAATTCTAAAACTAGAATTGAGATATATTGAATAGATATCACCTGTTTGAATGTACAGTTTATACAAGGATTGAGCAGCAAATATACAACAAAAATCTCAATGTGTTGAAAGTTGCCTTCACTCCTTGCCCCTTGATTCAAGCTGAATCAAGTTCTTCGATTTGTGTTGATGGACCTCCGACTCCAGCCACCTTATTGAAGAACACGTTGTTGTTCAAACCTTTGGCTCCGGCTGATCTCAACAGCACCAAATCGAACCCGAGATCTTCCCTTCAAAATCACTGAATCCGCTACTAGACTTGTGAAGACCACCTCTTCACAATCACCTTCGCTCGATTGACCGTTGATGAAGAATCTCGTCCAAAAACCCCCCAAAATTTGAAACAATCTTGGAGGGCAAAACCCCAATGGTTTTATTCAAGAAAGAACCTGTCGCAATCTTCAACCCGAGCTTGATTCTCCAATTTAAGCCTCGAACCTTATCACCTAGAATCTCTCACAAATGCATTTCAAAAATGATTGTGTGTAATTGAAATGTTGTGAGATGTTGAAGATGAAGATGATGAATATTGGACACCTATTTCACTCTTTCTTGTTTTTGAACACATGAATCAAAAGAATATCAAATGTTAGTAGACACAAGTGTTTAAGCAAGTATATATAGTGCCCACAAAATTCAGGACATAACAGTATTTCAAATATGAGAGGGAACAAAGTTAAGATAGTTTTTCCGCGCGAACGGTCGATCATAACATGTCTGTGCGTCGACGCATGGCCTTGTTAGAACACAGATTGGTTCTTAATAATATCTCTTTGTTTTGATGATAACTGTTAGGAAATTTTGTATTTAAGAATTATATACTCTAAAATTTGCTTGAGAGTTTTACTGCAGATTGAAATGAAATTAACACTCCAGAAGCAAATCTGAATTGTATACAAGAAGTTATCTAGACTCTGAAGCGCCAGATGCATTCTTTAGAAGATTCTGATTGCTGTTTACAGAAGATCCAGAGCGTAGTCTCCAGAAGGATCTGAAGCAAGAAGCTCCAGAAGATTCTGAAGCAAAAGCTCCAGAAGAATCTGAAGCAAGCAGAAGCATCTGAAGCAAGTCAGAAGCATCTGAAGTTAAGAAGAATATTGTATGAAGAGTTTCTCAAAGCATAGTTTCTACAGAAGTTTCTGAAAGTACTAAAGCTGCCAGTACTGAAGTTCTGTGTTAAATATGCTCTGATGATCAACACGCTTAAAGCACACATGCTGCAGAAGACTCTGATACAGCAAAGTTTTGAACATCATTAGAAGACTCTGACTCAATCAGATTCGGATGAACTTGCTGAAAACTGAAGAAGAAATATTCAAAGATTATATCTGTTGGAGTAAATCAAACGTCTCTTTCCTCATTGGTGCTAGACACAAGAACACAGACAAAAAGGATTTTTCTGTGCTTTCTACTTCTAGGAAAGGTCACTTGATGTGAAGACAAAAAGGCTCAGACCTTTTTGGGACACTCTTCTCAACGTTCAGCTTCCTTGGATCAGCTGCCTATAAAAGGAAGACTCCACCAAATTCTTCAGTTAGACATTTTGCTGAAAAGAAATCATAACATTCATAGCTCTCATACTTTCATATTCTTCTTATAATTATTTGTACTTAAACTTTAGAGAAATATCACTGTTGTGATAAAAGCTTTTTAGAAGCATTCATACTCTTGTATTAGATTTACATTGATTGTAAAAGATTTCCTTAAGAGGATTCAGTTGGAATCAGTAGCTCTTGAGAAGACTAAGAACAGTTGTTCTTAGGTGTTACTATTGTAATCTGTTTGATTAAATAGTGGATTAAGTCCTTGTTGAGAAAGGCAAATCACTCTAGGAAGGGTGGACTGGAGTAGTTGAGTTCAACGAACCAGGATAAAAATAATTGTGTTTTTATTTCTAAGTTTTAATCTTTCATACTTATTCAACCCCCCCTTCTAAGTATTATCTCACCTTCAATTGGCATTAGAGCTCCGGTTCTGTGTGTGCTACCACTTAACAGTGACAGTAAAGATCCAGAGAGAAATACTTTGATATATATTTATTTGTTACAATGGCTGATAATACAATATCCAACATTAACAATAAATATGAAGAAAGGGACGGGATCAGCACCAAACCCCCTATGTTTGATGGGGAGAAATTTGATTACTGGAAAGACAGAATTGAGAGTTTTTTCCTAGGATATGATGTTGATCTATGGGATCTAGTAATAGGTTGATATGTCCATCCCACAGATGGGAATGGCAAGAAGATAGACAGAAAGTCTATGACAGATGCTCAGAAGAAAGATTTTAGAAATCATCACAAGGCCAGAACTATATTATTGAATGCAATTTCTCATACTGAGTATGAAAAAATTACAAACAGGGAAACTACTTTTGATATGTTTGAATCCTTAAAAATGACTCATGAGGGAAACTCTCAAGTCAAGGAGACAAAAGCTCTGGCTCTGATCCAGAAGTATGAGGCCTTCAAGATGGAAGACTCTGAATCTGTTGAAGCCATGTTCTCCAGATTTCAGATCCTCACAGCTGGGCTAAAAGTTCTGGACAAGGGATACTCTACATCAGATCATGTAAAGAAAATCATCAGAAGTCTACCTACCAGATGGAGACCAATGGTGACTGCCTTGAAGATGGATAAAGATCTGAACAAGATCTCTTTAGAAGAACTCATCAGCTCTCTAAGGAGCCATGAAATTGAGCTTGAGGAAGATGAACCTCAGAAGAAAGAAAAAGGTAAATTTGTTGCCTTAAAATCTAACAAATCTGCTAAAGCTTTGCAGGTTATTGAAGAAAGCTCTGAAGAATCTTCTTCTGAAGAAGAAGATGAATTATCCATGCTGTCCAGAAGGATCAACAGACTCTGGAAGCACAAGGGAAAGAAGTTCAACAACTTCAGAAGATCTGATCATAGAAAGGAATCTTCTGGGCACAAAAGATCTGGCAAGAAAGAAGTTGTATGCTATGAGTGCAAAGAACCTGGGCATTACAAGAATGATTGCCCCAAACTTCAAAAAGAAAAACCCAAGAAGAAGTTTAACAAAAAGAAGAAGGTTATGATGGCAACATGGGATGACTCAGATGAATCTGAATCATCTTCTGAATCAGAACAAGAATGTGCTAATGTTGCACTGATGGCCAGCACAGAGGATCAAGAGGAAGGAACCTCAGGATATGAATCATATTCTGAATCTGATGATGACGCTGAAGAGGTAATGGCTAAACTTACCAAAGAAGAACTTATAAAAGTTTTAACAGAAGTTCTTAAAAGTTATAACAATATCAAACTCAAATACAAGAAGCTGAAAAGCAATCTTGAATCTGAGATTGATCTTCTGAAGACAGAACTTGTTGAGCAAAAAGAAATTAATCTGAAAATAAAAAATGACTTTGAAATAACTCAACAAGAATCTGAATCTGAGACTAAGTCATGTGAAAACATTTTAGAAAATATGACTCTAGCTTTCAGAGATTCCTTACTAAGAGCATAGACAGAAGCAAGATGGCTTCTATGATCTATGGTGTTAGTGGGAACAACAGAAGAGGTATTGGATATGAATCTTCATCTAGAAGTAATCCAAAATCTGTTGACAAACTTTTCATCAAGAAGACACCTCTGTATTCTCAATTTAAATTTGGTCACTTAAATGACATTAAACACACAAGCTCTGAGAAGAGTACTTATGTGTTTAAACCCAAGGCAAGTCAGAATAAACATTATGTTGAAAAACAGAAGTTTAGACAAACCTACAAACCAACTAACCCCAAAGGACCCAAGAAGATCTGGGTACCTAAAAACAAAATAATTCCTGTTGCAGATGTTCTTAGCAGCAAGGTCAGGACGCCAATCATGGTACCTGGACTCTGGATGCTCACGACACATGACAGGAGAAAAGTCTATGTTCCAAAGCCTGGAACTTAGATCTGGAGGTGATGTGAAGTTTGGAGGGAACCAGAAGGGCAAGATCATTGGATCTGGCACTATTGGAAATGGTAAACTTCCTTCTATTACTAATGTTTTACTTGTTGAAGGGTTGAAGCATAACTTATTGTCCATAAGTCAATTAAGTGACAATGGTTATGATATCACATTTAATCAAAAATGTTGTAAAGCTATTAGTCAAAAGGATGGCTCTATCCTATTTAGTGGTAAAAGGAAAAACAACATTTATAAAATAAATCTTTCAGAACTTAAAGTTCAAAATGTTAAATGCCTCTTGTCTGTTAATGAAGAGCAATGGGTCTGGCACAGAAGATTGGGCCATATTAATATGAGACGTATATCTCAGATTAATAAACTTAATCTTGTCAGAGGACTCCCTAATCTGAAGTTCACTTCAGATGCTCTTTGTGAAGCATGCCAAAAGGGGAAGTTTTCAAAAACATCTTTTAAATCAAAAAATGTTGTTTCTACTTCCAAACCACTAGAACTACTTCATATTGATCTGTTTGGACCAGTGAAAACTGCATCCATCAGAGGCAAGAAGTATGGATTAGTCATTGTTGATGACTATAGTATATGGACATGGGTAAAGTTCTTAAAACACAAGGATGAGTCACATTCTGTGTTCTTTGACTTCTGCAAGCAAGTCCAGAATAAAAAGGATTTCAAAATTATAAAAGTCAGAAGTGATCATGGTGGTGAATTTGAAAATAAATATTTTGAAAAATATTTTTCTGAAAATGGCATTGCTCATGATTTTTCCTGTCCTAGAACTCCACAACAAAATGGGGTTGTAGAGAGGAAAAACGGAACTCTGCAAGAAATGGCCAGAACCATGATCAATGAGACAAATCTGGCAAAACACTTTTGGGCAGAAGCAATCAACACAGCATGTTATATTCAGAACAGAGTGTCTGTAAGACCTCTTCTGAAGAAGACTCCTTATGAACTGTGGAAGAACAAAAAGCCCAACATTTCATATTTTCATCCTTTTGGATGTATTTGCTATATGTTAAACACTAAGGAAAGTCTGAGCAAGTTTGATTCCAAAGCACAAAAGTGTTTCATGCTTGGATATTCTGAACGCTCTAAAGGCTACAGAGTATACAACACTGAGACACAGATTGTGGAAGAATCCATTCATGTCAGATTTGATGATAAGCTTGGCTCTGAAAAGCCAAAGCAGTCTGAAAACTCTGCAGATAGGGAAGTAGTCTTCATTGACTCTGAAGTTCCAGAAGCAGACAAAATTCAAGTGAAGGAACCAGAAGCAACGCCAGATGCTACTCCTTTAACTTCTCAGATGAATAATCTAAACATTTCTAAAGAATCAACTATTAGAGGATCATCATCCAGAATTAAAGCTTCTCATCCAGAGGATGTTATTATTGGAAAGAAGGATGATCCCATCAGAACAAGATCCTTTCTAAGATCATCTGAAGCATCACTATTTGGATTGGTGTCAGACATTGAACCATCTTCTGTAGATGAAGCTCTGCAAGACAATGATTGGATTATTGCCATGCAAGATGAGCTAAATCAATTCACCAGAAATGATGTATGGGATCTAGTTCAAAGACCTCAAGGATTCAATATAATTGGTACAAAATGGGTCTTCAGAAATAAGCTAAATGAGAAAGGAGAAGTTGAAAGGAATAAGGCAAGGCTGGTTGCTCAAGGGTACAGTCAACAAGAAGGTATTGATTACACTGAGACATATGCTCTAGTGGCAAGGTTAGAATCTATACGTCTTCTTATTTCATTTGCTGCACAAAATAACATCACTCTGTATCAGATGGATGTTAAAAGTGCCTTTCTTAATGGTATTATAGAAGAAGAAGTTTATGTCCACCAACCTCCTGGTTTTGAAAATGAAAAATTTCCAGATCATGTTTTCAAATTAAAGAAATCTCTATATGGTTTAAAACAAGCTCCCAGAGCTTGGTATGAGAGATTGAGCAATTTTCTTCTGGAGAAGAATTTCATCAGAGGCAAAGTGGATACAACACTCTTTTGTAAATCAATTAAGAAAGATCTTCTAATTTGCCAAATTTATGTAGATGATATTATTTTTGGATCAACAAATATTATGCTTGGAAAGGAGTTTGCTACATGCAGGCAGAATTTGAAATGAGCATGATGGGAGAACTCAGATTCTTTCTAGGAATCCAAGTTAATCAAACTCCAGAGTGCACTTACATACATCAGACAAAATATGTTAAAGAACTTCTGAAGAAATTTAACATGTCTGATAGTAACCTGGCAAAAACTCCCATGCATCCTACTAGCTCACTTGGCAAGGAAGAGGTAAGTAAGAAAGTAGACCAGAAACTCTACAGAGGTATGATTGGATCTCTTCTTTATCTTACTGCTTCTAGACCTGACATATTGTTCAGTGTTTGTCTGTGTGCTAGATTCCAATCAGATCCTAGAAAATCACACTTGACAGCTGTCAAGAGGATTCTAAGGTATCTGAAAGGTACTTCTAATGTGGGTCTGTGTTACAGAAAATCTAATGATTTCAAATTAGTTGGATTCTGTGATGCTGACTACGCTGGAGACAGAGTGGAAAGAAAAAGTACTTCTGGAAGTTATCAATTTCTAGGAAGAAACCTAATCTCCTGGTACAGCAAGAAGCAACCCACAATTGCACTTTCAACCACAGAGGCTGAATACATTGCTGTTGTTGGATGTAGCACGCAGATGCTCTGGATGAAAAGTCAACTAGAAGATTATCAAATTTTTGAAAGTAACATTTCTATCTTTTGTGATAATACTTCTGCTATATGTTTGTCCAAGAATCCCATTTTACATTCTAAGGCAAAACATATAGAAATTAAGCATCATTTCATCAGAGACTATGTTCAGAAGGGAATCATAAATTTAGCCTTTGTTGATACAGATCATCAATGGGCATATATTTTTACAAAACCTCTTGTTGAAGATAGATTCAAATTTATTCTGAAAAATATTGGTATGGATTTTTGTCCAGAATGATATTTATCAGAAGCAAATTTTTACAAATGCAAATATGCCTAATGCTCTGAAGTATTTCTTCTGATTGCTTATTTTATTCTGATCAATATTTCTTTTGTGAAAATATGAACTAACAATCTTTAGAAGATCTGAACATTGGCTAACGTTTCATTTCTTAAGAGAATTCAGAACACATGCAAGCAAACACGTTGTCATACCCCAAATTTGTCCTACCCTGTATATAATTTGCATTCGTACATCCACCCGCCAACCATTATTCAGAAAATCAAAAATATATAATTTGCGGCTTCCATCATAGGATTGAGTTTGAATTGGATCAGGTTTTGGGCGAAAGAAGTATATATGGAAGTTCAGGTTTGAGGGGGTCTATTTCATCATCAAGGACGAGATATGCATGAGTTGAATGACATGTTGTTGAAGGAGCATTTGACGCGTGATGAAAGTTTGGTGGATCGGTTCGAGCCTCAAATAAATACTTCCAGAAGGGTATATGTTTGGAAATTAAAGATGTTAGATTCAACATAGAAATTCAAATGTTAGTTGTTGTGTTCCAAAATGCACTCATCATAAATAAGCCTATCAATAATAAAAAAATATCCAAAATAGGAGTCCTTGTCTAATTCAACTCCAAAGCAAGCTGGGAGCATGTCCATAAAAAGTGCAGCTTAATGAGAAATTTATCATGCTTTTTGTTGGTTTAATTCTGGAATATGGTTCAAAGATGGGCGTATTTTTCACTTGCGGTGCTTGATAGTGAAACATGGATGTTGATTTTGAGTTTTATTAAATGGCAATATGGGCACGTGAACCGTTTCCATATGCATAAACGGCTGCCATCAGAGAATACATTGGTTTTAGAGTGTACAAGCTAATCATTAAGTCATTCTCATAAAGAATACAAGATCATTATTTCTCATTACAAAAGTTGAAAGGAGAGACAACCAAGAAGTACGGCGAGAAGCGCATAACACCAAGCACTCCAAGTCTAAACAATGCCAATGTTGTGATACATATTCAGACTAAAAGTCCTAGCCGTGCAAAGTCTAAATTTCTCAAATATACTTCAGGCATTGTGCCAATATCTGTGTATACATCTGGATCAAGGTGCAATTCACGAGGCTATGGAACACTCAATGCTCATACACCCATTCTTGCTGCTGGAGGACGGTGCGATGAGTCTGAGCCGCTGAAGTACAACGTGGTTCTTCCACCGGCTATACTTTCGAGGTTGGATATTGTATACATTATAATTGATGACCCGGACGATAATACGGATTACCACATAGCTTCTCACATTGTGCGTATTCGTCAAAAGCGTGAATATGCTCTTGCTCTGACTTTCACTACAGTAGAACTCGAGCGTTATATAGCCTATGCAAAGATTCTTAAATCAAAGCCAACATTAGATGCAAGAAAAATACTCGCAGACTCTTATGTTACTGGTACAAATCCTGGAAGTGGGGTTGTATACCGTATGACAGCTAGGCAGTTGAAAGCTTCCAGCAGGCTGTCGGAGGCCATTGCACGGTGTCACCTGGATAATCAGATCAGGTTAGGGAAAGCAAGCAGTGGTGATGGAAATAATAATAATAATGATGTAACAGTGATAATGAAAAGCAGCTGATGAATCTAACTCCCAAAGGAAGGAGTCAATTATAACTGATGAATACTTTCAGGGGACTACCAAGGCCCTTGTCGCATGTGTACCTAAAATGAGAGTTCAAAGATTGTCAAAGTCATGTTTAAGGAATGTATGCAATTTTCAGAAAGTTCAAATACAGAAGCGAGACACACACTCTCCAATGCATTCCAGACGGTGAGGGTTGATCGTGTCTGAGATGATGTCCACGCAAGCTTCACGGTTGCACGAGCCACGGCTGCACTAATTTGTTATATTAGCAGGCATCGAAATGAGAGCTCTGCACAAAACAAAGAGAATACTGTCAGCTTGGGTTCAATGCAACCTAAACTCAAATTCGGTACCTCAGATGATTACTGAATGGTGAATCATTAGGGCCCCAATTCGACAATGTATAGAAAAAACCTGGTAATTTTG
Organism: Lathyrus sativus; assembly: GCA_963859935.3. Taxonomy (NCBI): domain Eukaryota; kingdom Viridiplantae; phylum Streptophyta; class Magnoliopsida; order Fabales; family Fabaceae; genus Lathyrus; species Lathyrus sativus. The sequence goes on from OZ012735.1 coordinate 635,025,177, forward strand.
ACAAGTTTGACATTGATGTAACGATGAGGGAGAGATATGAAACACAGGAAAACTCACAGTCAAGACTTAATGTTTCTGATGTAGTAGGAGATGCAATAGCCAGAAGGAATCCAGATGATAAATGCTTGTGCTGGAAAATTATTCTATGCTCTCAAAAGAGCATTGCATATGAAATGGAAAAGCAGGCTTGTGGTTAATCTCAAGGGTCGTGCCTTCCAATGATGATGATGTGGTGATTTCATCTCCTGGCTTGGTGATATAGAGGAAATGGATTAGAAGTCAATCTAACATCGGTCCTGCATGCTGCTTCTCTGTCATTAGAGATACATCAGTTGGTAATCAAGATGAGGTAGTGTCAGGGGCAAATGGAATCCGAGAGCATCTCATGAAAACATCAGAGAGTTAATCTCCATAACCTTTTGATGTCGATTCCCTGTGATGCTTTTTTGCCTCTACTCATCCTATGCAGTAGTGGCTCATATGATGAAAGGTCCTCTTCTGTTATAATCAATGAGCTGGGTCTTCAAGGCATTGATAACTTATGAGTCAATAGCCAATCTTGCTCAACCTTGTGCATTGCTGCTGTAAAAAATAGAGAAAGTTCAAAATACCATCCTTATGTAAGTCAGAAATATCACAAGCAGTGAAAAGTCATATTTTAAACAGTAAAAAACTTAGGAAAATAGGTATTTTGTTACCTCACTACAGACAAAAAGATAGGCTTGAGTTTTCTTTATTCCCCACATCACACCACGTTCTGACAAGGGACAACCATAGCAGCCAGCAGTACATCGTACTACAGAGCAGAGCAGAGCCTCAATTCTTCACATTTCTCTCCATATAAAACTATGTTAGAGGTTGTAGCAAAGAAAAACCCTAGCCGCATCCCCTTATTCCCATCTTCACCTTCTTCATACAAAAGAACCAACAACATCATCCATTCCAGAAATCCTCATGTTATGACTCTCATTCTTAACATCAGCAATAAGACCTTCAACACCAAAAACCATTTCCAAAAACTTTTAACCTGATCCTTCATCTGTCATAACAGAATAACCCCTTAACCTTCATCTCTCCCAACTCCGAAACATCTTCATCTTTCCCTTTTAATCCTCAGCAAATTCTCCTTCTTCTACCTTCAACATCAACGACATCCAACCTCAAATGAAAACCATCGTGAGACCAAAATAAATCCCAATCCGTCACCTTCTATCCACCGACCTTCACCATCCGTAACCCTCATTTCCTCCACAGCCACCGTAGCTCCAACCCTAACCTTCAACACAATCCAGAAAATCATTCTAACCGTAACCACCGTCTTACCACCTTCAAAGCTCTCAACCGAAACAACCACAACAAACCCAATACGCAACATCGCCTCCGCCGTGTCCATCTGAAACCCCAGAACCACATCCGTTTTCTCCAATAAAACCTATTTCAGAACAAAATCGGAAAGATTGAGATGAAGAGAAACTCATAGTGAAACGTAAAAAAATATTGAATCTAGAGCTGGATAAGAGACAGAGACGGAGTGAGCAAGAACCTGGATTAAAAAGGAACAGACGAAAATCAGGTCGAAAGTTGAACCTTGCTCATCGTTGTTGCCCGATTTAAGGTGGGATTGTGATGATCCTCTCTCGTTTTTTTTTGCGAATATTGTTGTTGTTCGATTGCGATTCACACTCCTTCCATGGCCGCGTTTCTATTGGTGTTGCTCAATCTGCTCGAATGACGATACGCGATGATGGAGAGGATTCTCTTCTGAGCGATATTCATCTTGTTCGACCCGTTGGCTTTTTGAGTGGTGCTGGGTATCGGGTTTCCATGTGGGGCGGTGGGTTTTAGGCCCATTTGGCATACCCCATTTAATTCTCACCTATTCTGTACACACCCTTCGCTTCTCTTCTCTTTCTTTTTAAATATTAATTTGTATTTTTATTAATTTTAAGATTTGTTAATATTATTTTTCTGTTTATATATAAAATTATATGTTAGTTTTGTTAATAACATTTTATAAATAAGTTATATATTTCATAGATTTTATAGCATTTTGTAAGTATATATTAGCTTTGGTTATTATTTTTTAATGTACATTATATATTATATATTCTAGAGTTTTGTGTATATACATTTTATCTAGAAGCTTATTTTCTATTTAGGATTTGGATTTCTTTTTCTTTTCAATTTTATTTCATTTTTCACCGATTTGGGCCGATGACGAAAGTTCCATAAATCGATTGCTAAGTCAATATATTGATAAGTATCGTTGGATCTGAGGCCACCTCCTTTCTTTCTTCATTTCTTGTCACGATTTGATTCATTGACGCTATCAAACCATCTTCAATAAAGGAATCGAGTTATATTCGTTTTGAATTGAAAAAAAGAGGATTAAGTGTAGACTTTCTCCCTCTCCGAGTGTCGAGATGCTCACTGTAGTGTGGGTGGTTTTGACACTCGTCTTTCAATGTGAAGACGCTCGTATTCTCCACACTCATCCATATCCTTCTCTCCTAAAACCTCGGTCTCGTACCGAGTCCTTTTTTCAAACCCCTTCAATAAGGAATCGTTTCTCTTTGTATTGAATTAAAGAGAGAGGATTGGGTGTAGACCTCTTCCTCTCCGAATGTTGGGATGCCCACTGTAGTGAGGGTGGTCTCGACGCTCGTCTTTCAATACGAAGACGCGACTTCTTCCACCACCTATCCCTTTCACGACTCCTTTTCGCAACCTTTCTCACGTAAAACCTCGGTCCTGTACCGAGTGCATTTTCAATTTCTTTTTCATAACAAAACTTGAATGGTCGTGGAGTGGTTAGGCATAGGCCTTCTCCTATCCCGAGTGCTGACGTTTACCGTAGGGTTCTCTGTCGCAAAGCACTTACCATTCAAAATCAAAAACATCTTTAATAAGAGAACGAAGTTCCCTTTGTATTGAATTAAAGAGAGAGGATTGGGTGTAGACCTCTTCTTCTCCGAGCGTAGGGATGCCCACTGTAGTGAGGGTGGTTTCAATGCTCGTCTTTCAATACGAAGACGCCTCGTTCACCACACCCTTTTATAAAAAACTTTGAGACAAAGAATTGGGTACTACCCGTAGGGGTTACTATCCGAGGACATGTCTCGCCCCCTAAAAACAATTCAACAAATCAAACGTGACTTCTTGCCCCGCGTGGCGAAAACTAATCAATCTTTCAAAAAGGATATGTTACGTCCGTTCTACCGCAAACAGGTAACGCCTAAGTCTCCAACGAGCGAGCAGCAAAACACCTAACTGCTAGAATGCGCACGATAGCATCATCCATAAAAAAACATCAACACACCGTAGGCCGAACTACGGCTGCTCTGATTCTTTACTTTTTCAAGTAAAGATACGTAGGCACAAGGGCCACAATCCTTGCCGAGCACATTCCCCCCAATATCTGTAGTTCCCCGAACTACGTCGACTCTGACTTTCTCACATTTATTGAGAATACGTAGGCATAGGACTGCAAAGTCCTACCGAGTCCGTTCTTTCTCTTTTCTTCCCTGTTCTCTCTTCCCTCCTAACTTTCCTGTTTCTAATCCTTCTTTTACCCAGTGACACACTCTTCTTATAGCATAATGTTTAAGCAAATAAATTCACACACCGACAAACAAAAGGTTCCCATCGAGTACGATGGATGCGAGGGGTGCTAATACCTTCCCCTCGCATAACCGGCTTCCGAACCCGTTCTTGGTTGCAAGACCATCTTATCCATTTCTTTTCTTAAGGTTTTCTCGATATTTTCCTTTCCCCTAATGGGATAAATAAAGTTCGGTGGCGACTCTTCTGTCCTTTCTTTTCGCCTCCCCGTCGTTGCATTTTTCGAGTAGCGACAGCTGGCGACTCTGCTGGGGACACCTAGCAAGCCAAGCCTATTTTGTTTATCGTATTTGTGTTTTATTTGCTTTATTTGTTTATGCTTTGATTCTCTAACCTGTTGGGTTTATTGGATGGTTTGTGAGATAAAGCTTTCTACCCGAGCTTTCGAGTATACACTAAGATTAGGAGGTGGTTTCTTTCTGATTTGCGAGACTTAGGACTCGTTGAGTTGGATCGAATCCCACCGCTCAGATAGACCCCTTTGGGATGATTATGTCTTACGTGTAGTCGTAACGACGTCTTTATTTCCGACGTGGGTGTCCGCGACTCTGAGGACCTTTGTAGAACCTTATTCCAAAGGTTGCTAAGACATGACTTTGTGTTCATCCTTTGAAGGGATTACCGTCTTACGAGTAGTCGTTATGATGGAAAACTTTCGAGGGTTAGTACATAGGACTTTGTTTAAAAGCCTTTGGGATACCCTCTTATTAAACCAGTAGATTGCCCACCCGAGGGGAGAGATACCTTTTGTTGTTGTGCAGGATGTATGACTTAGATCCTTGATATGGATCTATTCTCGTGTGCGCTCATTACATTGCATTTGCATAAGCATCTCTGCATCATTTCTTGTATTCCTTACAGCCCGATCTTACACGCCGCTTACCCTTTCAGAAAGAGTAAAGCAAGCTGACTTCACGACATCAGTATAATACAAGGAATAACCAGAGAAGAGTCATGGATCAGATAGAGCAAGACCAGGCTACTATGAGGAGCGAGATGCTAGGCATGAAGACGCAGATGAATCAACTCATGGAGGTGATTCAAAACATGGCCAGGAGTCAAGAGGAGATGAGGCAAGCAGCAGAGAGGAGCGCTAATCAGACTTTGGCTGGTGCAATTCCCAATGCAAGTGGTGCAATTCCAATTCCTGTTGATGCCACCCCAACCCCTGTTGGGGCAATTCCTACTTCTGCCGGCGCCGTGCCTATCAACACCGTCCCTCCGCCAGTCGGTACTACTCAACCTCATGGCACTGCGATCCCAATACCAGTCCAGTACGATGAACATGAGGGCTTCTATGAGAATTCAGCTGAAGCATGTGCACCCCAAACCGTTGAGTTGGAGAAAAAGTTCAAGGCCTTACAAGAGGTGGTAAGGGCATTGCAAGGCCCTGATGTTTTGGGACTGGATGCCGCTGAAATATGTCTTGTACCCGGAGTTAAGATACCTCCAAAGTTTGTAATTCCAACCTTTGAGAAGTACAAGGGTAACAGTTGTCCCAAGACCCACATAAGGTCTTACTGTAGGAAGATGGCCGCCTATTCTGATGACGAGAAGCTACTAATCCATTTCTTTCAAGATAGCTTAACAGAGGCATCCCTAGAATGGTATATGCACCTTGAACGATCCAACGTAAGAAGCTGGAAAGAGTTAGCAGACGCTTTCGTGAAGCATTATCAGTATAATACTGACATGGCTCCGAATCGTATGCAGCTTCAGAATTTGACTCAGAAGCCGAATGAGTGTTTTAAGGACTTCGCGCAGAGATGGAGGGGGGTAGCTGCAAGGGTACAACCTCCACTGATGGAGAAAGAACTGACAGACCTATTCATGGGCACGCTACAAGGACCGATCTTTGAGCGGTTAGCATCCTCAACCTCCACAGTGTTTTCTGAACTTGTCATGGCTGGAGAAAGATTAGAGAGTTTCATGAAGGCGGGAAAAATTCAGAATGCAGGCGAATCTACAAGCGGGATCAAGAAGCCTTATCAGGGTTTCGTTAAGAAAAGGGAAGGCGAAGCCAGTGCAGTGTTCACCAACAGAGGAAGAACTCATCAGGGTTATCACCATGTTGCTGCTGTCGCTCCACAACAGCCGTTGTCCATTCCAGCAAATCAACCCGTGTTTCAACAAAACAGACAACAACAATCCTATCAACCAAGACAAAATCAGTACCAGGGTCTACAAAGACAGAGGAGGCCAGAAAGAAGATTTGATCCAATCCCGTCTACATACGCCAAGTTATTGCCATTCCTATTGAAAGAAGGTCTTGTTCAGCTTAGGGAAATGAGGGATCCTCCGGAGGTTCTTCCTTTTGGATTTGATGTCAATGCCAAATGTGAATTCCATTCTGGCTCCCCAGGCCATGACATTGAAAATTGCAAGACTCTGAAGCACATTGTACAAGATCTCCTCGATTCAAAGGCGATAAACTTTACCCGAAACACCCACAAACATCAAAACTAATCCAATGTCGGCTCATCACTCAACAAATATGATTGAAGAATCCTATGGTCATCTCCAAAAGCCGGTGGTCCAAGCTGGCAGACATCTTCAACTTTAGCAATCCTTAAGCGCTTTTATCATTTGCATTTGTAGTTTATTTTCTGTCAATTGCTACTTGTTATTTAAACATTGTTATGTTGAATGGTAACATTAATGAAATGATTATGCATTTTCCGAATTAATTTTGTCGCATTCGCTCATTATTCCCACTTATCACAATCACAGACACATATATTTTTGCCCACTCCACTTTTTCACTGTTGTTTAGCAATATTGGAGGGAGGATGACGAAAACGAAGTACCCATAATTGCAAAACCGTATGCTTTCAGACAGAATCTCGTCAATGATGTGCAGGCATTGTTTCAATCCCCTGAACACCGGAGATATAAGGAGTTAATCCCTAGTCAACCACTTCGAGCCTAGAAGTAGGAGTTTCCTTCGGATATTCAAACCCTTACATTCAACCTGGGGGGCAGGGTAGTTGTTCAGTTAATCCAATCCCGCACTCAAATCAATAAAAAAAAAACAACATCCAAAGACACGACGATTCTTCATCAAGGATCCATGACATGGCAGTCACTATCCGCCAACAAAATTAAAAAAAAAGAGATCAAAAGCCTGCTAAGTCAAGCATTTCAAAGGAGACTTAGGCAAAAATCAAGGCTATCCCAATGGATCTGACAAGCAAAGTCAGCCCATGCAAAAGTTAGGGATCAAAATAAAACTCAAAAGAGGTCCTCAAACCCTCAACCAAAAACAAAATAACATTCAGTGGTCACCCCAAAGGGTCGCTGACATCCTTCAAAAGGCAAAATAAGGTGGCTGCCATTTCAAGCAAACCTTGAAACCATCAAGCTTACACCGTCAAATAGGTGTAGAATTAACTGAACGTAGGACTGGAAGTCATCAAGAAGAAGGGTTGGGTACAAATATTACTTTGAGCCTAATATCCTTTGTTTTATAAACCATGAACCAGACCACGTTATAACCCTAGAAAGACCTAATTGAGTCGAGGTTTATTATGAAAGCATACTATCGCAAGGCTGCGTAACCTGACTCCCCACATATTTGTTAATCATCAGCTTTGGTGTCAATATCCTTGCTATATCTTTTACACCAATCAAGTTAGCACAACGTTTAGACTAAATGGTCCATTCGTTTCACTCTCACGACACGTAATAAAAGACAATTTTTTCAAAAACTTGCATGAACTTTGCATTGAGATTACCATTCGTGAACAAAAATTTTGTTTACAAGTTAGTAGTTGACATTAAGGAAATTCCAACACAAAGCAATCAAGCGTGACTGGATTATTCAGCAGTCTGGACCAGAACCAAGTATACCATATAACCTTATGGACCTGGGGCATTGACATCCGAGAACATGAAATCAGTCAGTTTGAGGCAAATCCCCAAGCATCGGTCGACCATGGGGGAAATCATTCAAGAAGTGGTTGATCGGAAGTAAATACTGATCAGGGGCAGGGAACCCAGAGTTTCTTTGACTTAAGGATATATCCCTCAAATGTTCAATCGAGATAGGTTAAGTCGCTTCCACGCTCTTTCAGGGGAAAGCTACTCCAAGAGTACGTTGAAGCCAGCTACCACAAGAATCGACTAATCAATGATGAATCCATTTGTGGTACAAACTCTGGGACAGACCATCTCGAGTTCGTCTCATGGCAAGCCACTCAAGCAAGTTCATTCTCGTCAACAACTGTTAAGTTTAAAGCGATGTCAGGAAGTCAGGCTTGTCCTCCACTTTCCCACATAACCCAGAGCCCAATCTGCATTGGCAACTACCAAAAGTCCGCCACGTCGGCACTTGCATTCCCAATTACCCGTCTGCATCACATCATACGCATCGCATTCGACTTCATAAGCATCTTGTACCATACGCATACCCAGAATCATATCATACTCCCCCAGCTCTTACATCTCCGCGTGTTAACATTTGCATTTGCATTTCCACTTGTTATGGAATATCATTATCATCAAGCATTCGCATATGCGAGTTCAGATCCAGGATCAATTTTGAAGATTTCCAAGATCACCATCAGCCCAGTCAGGGGCATGTCACTCAAGGCTGTGGGTGTTCCCCACGAAGTTGTGCAACTTTTGTTGGGCAGAGTTCAAGAGCTTCAACGCAATCAGTAGCCCAGTCAGGGGCATTATCTGCAAAGCCGGGCGTCCTCTCACGAAATTCAAGCATATCAAAGCAAAAGTCAGCCCAAACCAGGGGCATCTTTTCAAGACCATGGGTGTATTGCATGATGTATTGCAGCCTCGTGGTTAATCAGATCTTCAAATCAACAATCAGCCCGGACAGAGGCATCTCCAGTAAATCCATGGGCGTTTCCCAGTGAGTTGTCTCCAGCAGACTTCAACGATAAGTGGCAATCTCTTCAGAGAAGCTTATCCATCTTCAGTGATAAGTGGCAATCTTTTGGGAGAAGCTTATTCGTTTTCAGTGATAAGTGGCAATCTCTTCAGAGAAGCTTATCCATCTTCAGTGATAAGTGGCAATCTCTTCAGAGAAGCTTATCCATCTTCAGCGATAAGTGGCAATCTCTTCAGAGAAGCTTATCCTTCATCAACGATAAGTGGCAATCTCTTGGGAGAAGCTTATCCTTCATCAGCGATAAGTGGCAATCTCTTCAGAGAAGCTTATCCATCTTCAGTGATAAGTGGCAATCTCTTGGGAGAAGCTTATCCTTCTTCAGCGATAAGTGGCAATCTCTTCAGAGAAGCTTATCCTTCATCAACGATAAGTGGCAATCTCTTGGGAGAAGCTTATCCTTCTTCAGAGATAAGTGGCAATCTCTTCAGAGAAGCTTATCCATCTTCAGTGATAAGTGGCAATCTCTTCAGAGAAGCTTATCCATCTTCAGCGATAAGTGGCAATCTCTTCAGAGAAGCTTATCCTTCATCAACGATAAGTGGCAATATCTTGGGAGAAGCTTATCCTTCTTCAGAGATAAGTGGCAATCTCTTCAGAGAAGCTTATCCATCTTCAGTGATAAGTGGCAATCTCTTCAGAGAAGCTTATCCATCTTCAGCGATAAGTGGAAATCTCTTCAGAGAAGCTTATCCTTCATCAACGATAAGTGGCAATCTCTTGGGAGAAGCTTATTCGTTTTCAGCGATAAGTGGCAATCTCTTCAGAGAAGCTTATCCTTCTTCAACGATAAGTGGCAATCTCTTCAGATAAGCTTATCCGATCCCTTCATCCTTTTGGTGTTAGGGTTGATTTTGTTTCGCTCCATCATTCTTTTGGTGGTAGGGTCTAGCATCCTTTTGATGTTATGACTAGCGTTCTCGCTCCATCATCCTTTTGGTGATGGGTCTGGCATCCTTTTGGTGTCATGACTAGCGTGTTTTCCATTATCCTTTTGGTAATGGACTCCTTACATCCTTTTGGTGTCGGGTTTGCCTTGTTTCGCTCCATCATCCTTTTGGTGATGGGTCTGGCATCCTTTTGGTGTCATGACTAGCGTATTTTCCGTCATCCTTTTGGTGGTGGGTCTATCATAGTCATTAATGATAGATTGTGCGACATTATTTTATTTGTGTGTTTCACTCCGTCATCCTTTTGGTGAAGGGTCTGTCACTTGGATTGGTGTCAGATTGTGCGATATCGATTTTGTTTGTTTGTTTCGCTCCGTCATTCTTTTGGTGGAGGGTCTGTCACTTGGATTGGTGTCAGATTGTGCGATAGCATTTTTATGTTTGTTTCGCTCCGTCATCCTTTTGGTGGAGGGTCTATCGTAGTCATTAACGATAGATTGTGCGATAGTTTGTTTGTGTTTTGCTCTACCATCCTTTTGGTGGTAGTAGCTGTGTGTGTTTCATCCCATCATCCTTTTGGTGATGACGAATTGTCGCATATTATTTACAGTTGACTCAAAGGTTTACATTTTTCCAGTATTTCGATTCTCAGGCATCTCTTTTCTTTTCGGACAAATTCAGGGTCTTCTTTATATCTAATTGACTTCAACCTCGGGAGAAAGAATGCTGCAGCAGTTCATCTTATTCGGTCTAAGCCAATTAGATAGGGGCATCTGTCATACCCCAAATTTGTCCTACCCTGTATATAATTTGCATTCGTACATCCACCCGCCAACCATTATTCAGAAAATCAAAAATATATAATTTGCGGCTTCCATCATAGGATTGAGTTTGAATTGGATTAGGTTTTGGGCGAAAGAAGTATATATGGAAGTTCAGGTTTGAGGGGGTCTATTTCATCATCAAGGACGAGATATGCATGAGTTGAATGACATGTTGTTGAAGGAGCATTTGACGCGTGATGAAAGTTTGGTGGATCGGTTCGAGCCTCAAATAAATACTTCCAGAAGGGTATATGTTTGGAAATTAAAGATGTTAGATTCAACATAGAAATTCAAATGTTAGTTGTTGTGTTCCAAAATGCACTCATCATAAATAAGCCTATCAATAATAAAAAAATATCCAAAATAGGAGTCCTTGTCTAATTCAACTCCAAAGCAAGCTGGGAGCATGTCCATAAAAAGTGCAGCTTAATGAGAAATTTATCATGCTTTTTGTTGGTTTAATTCTGGAATATGGTTCAAAGATGGGCGTATTTTTCACTTGCGGTGCTTGATAGTGAAACATGGATGTTGATTTTGAGTTTTATTAAATGGCAATATGGGCACGTGAACCGTTTCCATATGCATAAACGGCTGCCATCAGAGAATACATTGGTTTTAGAGTGTACAAGCTAATCATTAAGTCATTCTCATAAAGAATACAAGATCATTATTTCTCATTACAAAAGTTGAAAGGAGAGACAACCAAGAAGTACGGCGAGAAGCGCATAACACCAAGCACTCCAAGTCTAAACAATGCCAATGTTGTGATACATATTCAGACTAAAAGTCCTAGCCGTGCAAAGTCTAAATTTCTCAAATATACTTCAGGCATTGTGCCAATATCTGTGTATACATCTGGATCAAGGTGCAATTCACGAGGCTATGGAACACTCAATGCTCATACACCCATTCTTGCTGCTGGAGGACGGTGCGATGAGTCTGAGCCGCTGAAGTACAACGTGGTTCTTCCACCGGCTATACTTTCGAGGTTGGATATTGTATACATTATAATTGATGACCCGGACGATAATACGGATTACCACATAGCTTCTCACATTGTGCGTATTCGTCAAAAGCGTGAATATGCTCTTGCTCTGACTTTCACTACAGTAGAACTCGAGCGTTATATAGCCTATGCAAAGATTCTTAAATCAAAGCCAACATTAGATGCAAGAAAAATACTCGCAGACTCTTATGTTACTGGTACAAATCCTGGAAGTGGGGTTGCATACCGTATGACAGCTAGGCAGTTGAAAGCTTCCAGCAGGCTGTCGGAGGCCATTGCACGGTGTCACCTGGATAATCAGATCAGGTTAGGGAAAGCAAGCAGTGGTGATGGAAATAATAATAATAATGATGTAACAGTGATAATGAAAAGCAGCTGATGAATCTAACTCCCAAAGGAAGGAGTCAATTATAACTGATGAATACTTTCAGGGGACTACCAAGGCCCTTGTCGCATGTGTACCTAAAATGAGAGTTGAAAGATTGTCAAAGTCATGTTTAAGGAATGTATGCAATTTTCAGAAAGTTCAAATACAGAAGCGAGACACACACTCTCCAATGCATTCCAGACGGTGAGGGTTGATCGTGTCTGAGATGATGTCCACGCAAGCTTCACGGTTGCACGAGCCACGGCTGCACTAATTTGTTATATTAGCAGGCATCGAAATGAGAGCTCTGCACAAAACAAAGAGAATACTGTCAGCTTGGGTTCAATGCAACCTAAACTCAAATTCGGTACCTCAGATGATTACTGAATGGTGAATCATTAGGGCCCCAATTCGACAATGTATAGAAAAAACCTGGTAATTTTGACAAGTTTGACATTGATGTAACGATGAGGGAGAGATATGAAACACAGGAAAACTCACAGTCAAGACTTAATGTTTCTGATGTAGTAGGAGATGCAATAGCCAGAAGGAATCCAGATGATAAATGCTTGTGCTGGAAAATTATTCTATGCTCTCAAAAGAGCATTGCATATGAAATGGAAAAGCAGGCTTGTGGTTAATCTCAAGGGTCGTGCCTTCCAATGATGATGATGTGGTGATTTCATCTCCTGGCTTGGTGATATAGAGGAAATGGATTAGAAGTCAATCTAACATCGGTCCTGCATGCTGCTTCTCTGTCATTAGAGATACATCAGTTGGTAATCAAGATGAGGTAGTGTCAGGGGCAAATGGAATCCGAGAGCATCTCATGAAAACATCAGAGAGTTAATCTCCATAACCTTTTGATGTCGATTCCCTGTGATGCTTTTTTGCCTCTACTCATCCTATGCAGTAGTGGCTCATATGATGAAAGGTCCTCTTCTGTTATAATCAATGAGCTGGGTCTTCAAGGCATTGATAACTTATGAGTCAATAGCCAATCTTGCTCAACCTTGTGCATTGCTGCTGTAAAAAATAGAGAAAGTTCAAAATACCATCCTTATGTAAGTCAGAAATATCACAAGCAGTGAAAAGTCATATTTTAAACAGTAAAAAACTTAGGAAAATAGGTATTTTGTTACCTCACTACAGATAAAAAGATAGGCTTGAGTTTTCTTTATTCCCCACATCACACCACGTTCTGACAAGGGACAACCATAGCAGCCAGCAGTACATCGTACTACAGAGCAGAGCAGAGCCTCAATTCTTCACATTTCTCTCCATATAAAACTATGTTAGAGGTTGTAGCAAAGAAAAACCCTAGCCGCATCCCCTTATTCCCATCTTCACCTTCTTCATACAAAAGAACCAACAACATCATCCATTCCAGAAATCCTCATGTTATGACTCTCATTCTTAACATCAGCAATAAGACCTTCAACACCAAAAACCATTTCCAAAAACTTTTAACCTGATCCTTCATCTGTCATAACAGAATAACCCCTTAACCTTCATCTCTCCCAACTCCGAAACATCTTCATCTTTCCCTTTTAATCCTCAGCAAATTCTCCTTCTTCTACCTTCAACATCAACGACATCCGACCTCAAATGAAAACCATCGTGAGACCAAAATAAATCCCAATCCGTCACCTTCTATCCACCGACCTTCACCATCCGTAACCCTCATTTCCTCCACAGCCACCGTAGCTCCAACCCTAACCTTCAACACAATCCAGAAAATCATTCTAACCGTAACCACCGTCTTACCACCTTCAAAGCTCTCAACCGAAACAACCACAACAAACCCAATACGCAACATCGCCTCCGCCGTGTCCATCTGAAACCCCAGAACCACATCCGTTTTCTCCAATAAAACCTATTTCAGAACAAAATCGGAAAGATTGAGATGAAGAGAAACTCATAGTGAAACGTAAAAAATATTGAATCTAGAGCTGGATAAGAGACAGAGACGGAGTGAGCAAGAACCTGGATTAAAAAGGAACAGACGAAAATCAGGTCGAAAGTTGAACCTTGCTCATCGTTGTTGCCCGATTTAAGGTGGGATTGTGATGATCCTCTCTCGTTTTTTTTTGCGAATATTGTTGTTGTTCGATTGCGATTCACACTCCTTCCATGGCCGCGTTTCTATTGGTGTTGCTCAATCTGCTCGAATGACGATACGCGATGATGGAGAGGATTCTCTTCTGAGCGATATTCATCTTGTTCGACCCGTTGGCTTTTTGAGTGGTGCTGGGTATCGGGTTTCCATGTGGGGCGGTGGGTTTTAGGCCCATTTGGCATACCCCATTTAATTCTCACCTATTCTGTACACACCCTTCGCTTCTCTTCTCTTTCTTTTTAAATATTAATTTGTATTTTTATTAATTTTAAGATTTGTTAATATTATTTTTCTGTTTATATATAAAATTATATGTTAGTTTTGTTAATAACATTTTATAAATAAGTTATATATTTCATAGATTTTATAGCATTTTGTAAGTATATATTAGCTTTGGTTATTATTTTTTAATGTACATTATATATTATATATTCTAGAGTTTTGTGTATATACATTTTATCTAGAAGCTTATTTTCTATTTAGGATTTGGATTTCTTTTTCTTTTCAATTTTATTTCATTTTTCACCGATTTGGGCCGATGACGAAAGTTCCATAAATCGATTGCTAAGTCAATATATTGATAAGTATCGTTGGATCTGAGGCCACCTCCTTTCTTTCTTCATTTCTTGTCACGATTTGATTCATTGACGCTATCAAACCATCTTCAATAAAGGAATCGAGTTATATTCGTTTTGAATTGAAAAAAAGAGGATTAAGTGTAGACTTTCTCCCTCTCCGAGTGTCGAGATGCTCACTGTAGTGTGGGTGGTTTTGACACTCGTCTTTCAATGTGAAGACGCTCGTATTCTCCACACTCATCCATATCCTTCTCTCCTAAAACCTCGGTCTCGTACCGAGTCCTTTTTTCAAACCCCTTCAATAAGGAATCGTTTCTCTTTGTATTGAATTAAAGAGAGAGGATTGGGTGTAGACCTCTTCCTCTCCGAATGTTGGGATGCCCACTGTAGTGAGGGTGGTCTCGACGCTCGTCTTTCAATACGAAGACGCGACTTCTTCCACCACCTATCCCTTTCACGACTCCTTTTCGCAACCTTTCTCACGTAAAACCTCGGTCCTGTACCGAGTGCATTTTCAATTTCTTTTTCATAACAAAACTTGAATGGTCATGGAGTGGTTAGGCATAGGCCTTCTCCTATCCCGAGTGCTGACGTTTACCGTAGGGTTCTCTGTCGCAAAGCACTTACCATTCAAAATCAAAAACATCTTTAATAAGAGAACGAAGTTCCCTTTGTATTGAATTAAAGAGAGAGGATTGGGTGTAGACCTCTTCTTCTCCGAGCGTAGGGATGCCCACTGTAGTGAGGGTGGTTTCAATGCTCGTCTTTCAATACGAAGACGCCTCGTTCACCACACCCTTTTATAAAAAACTTTGAGACAAAGAATTGGGTACTACCCGTAGGGGTTACTATCCGAGGACATGTCTCGCCCCCTAAAAACAATTCAACAAATCAAACGTGACTTCTTGCCCCGCGTGGCGAAAACTAATCAATCTTTCAAAAAGGATATGTTACGTCCGTTCTACCGCAAACAGGTAACGCCTAAGTCTCCAACGAGCGAGCAGCAAAACACCTAACTGCTAGAATGCGCACGATAGCATCATCCATAAAAAAACATCAACACACCGTAGGCCGAACTACGGCTGCTCTGATTCTTTACTTTTTCAAGTAAAGATACGTAGGCACAAGGGCCACAATCCTTGCCGAGCACATTCCCCCCAATATCTGTAGTTCCCCGAACTACGTCGACTCTGACTTTCTCACATTTATTGAGAATACGTAGGCATAGGACTGCAAAGTCCTACCGAGTCCGTTCTTTCTCTTTTCTTCCCTGTTCTCTCTTCCCTCCTAACTTTCCTGTTTCTAATCCTTCTTTTACCCAGTGACACACTCTTCTTATAGCATAATGTTTAAGCAAATAAATTCACACACCGACAAACAAAAGGTTCCCATCGAGTACGATGGATGCGAGGGGTGCTAATACCTTCCCCTCGCATAACCGGCTTCCGAACCCGTTCTTGGTTGCAAGACCATCTTATCCATTTCTTTTCTTAAGGTTTTCTCGATATTTTCCTTTCCCCTCATGGGATAAATAAAGTTCGGTGGCGACTCTTCTGTCCTTTCTTTTCGCCTCCCCGTCGTTGCATTTTTCGAGTAGCGACACACGTGTCACACCAAATCTGAAGAGGTGGCGTGTACATAACTGAAGAGACGTTTGAGGTGAAGTTTGAATAGTGAAAATCTTGATTTTCCCCCCAAATTGTCAGAAGCAATTAATGTTTGAAATTATTATTATTCTTTTCATTTATTGCTTGTTAAAACGTGCAAATTTCTGACTGTTGATATGCCTAAGTGTTTTAGTATAAATACATGACTTGTATTCACTTTCACACTTTTCACACTCTCAGAAAATTATATGCGTTTTCATCTTCTCTTTGCTCTGCATAAAAACCCTAAACCTAAGCGTTTGACAAAGCATTCTTCAATGGCAACTTCATCATCAACAGCTGCTCAATTCCAATCTTCAATGGCTGCAGTAACTTCTGCTAACATGGGTGTTGCTCCCTACTCTCCTCCTAAAAGAACTCTTTTAACCCCTGTTGACAAATTGGAAGTTCTATGTGAATCCATGGTTGAGTTTGACTCTCTTGCAGAAAATGGGTTTGAGTTTCGTTCCATCATTGGAGCTCAAGGATGGGTTAAGTATTTTGATAGGCTCTTTGGACCAGTTTACCCCCTCCTTGTGAAAGAATTCTGGATCCATGCATCAGTTTACCCCAAGTTCATCTTATCTTCTGTACTGGGAAAAAAGATCATTATCACAGAAGATCTGATAAGAAAATTAATTGGATATGAAGAAACAGATGGTGTTTCCCACTTGCCAACTGGGCGTGTGGACATGGATGAGGTATATGAAGAAGTAATGACTGCTGGTCAAGCTTCTAATAAATTCAAGGATCTGAAGCCTGACTACAAGATTTGGGCCAAGATCTTCATGGGATGCATCCACCATAGGAAGTCAACTAATTCTCCAGACTATGTCAATAATGAACAGCTCTATTTCATGTATTGCCTCAGTCAGAGCACAAAGGTAGATCTTCCATACATTCTTTTTATGCATCTGTGGAACCATATAAATGCATCTAGAGAGTATGTGAAGGAGAAAGGACAGAAGATCAGAACCTGGATCCCCTTTGGAAGGTTGATCTCAGATCTTCTAACTGAGAATGGTTTGGTCTCAGCTCTGTACGCTGCTGGAGTTACAGAAGAAATGGAATTCATAATGGGAAAGCCTCTGAATGCTAAAAGTCTTCAGAGACTTAAGATAGTTGATGAACTCACAACAGCTCCTAAGAAGCTGAATGTATCTGAACTCAGTCAGAAGAGGGTGCCTGTAGATGACTTTCCCCTATTCTTTGCTGAAGAGCCCAGACACATAGTTGTTATGTACATTGATGAATGCAAGAAGGAAGGAAAGTCTGTTCCTGCAAACGTGATTCAGCTAGCAAGACAACCTCTACCCAATGCAGAAGAAGAAGAAGAAGCACAACTACAGAGGAAAAGGACTCAGCCAGTAGTAGACTCTGCACCTGCTCAGAAGAAGGTCAAGATTGCTGAGAAGCCAAAGAAGCTCTTAAAGAGAAAAGAATCTGAAGATGCTGCTTATGTACCAGCCAAGAGGATCAAAATAAAAGGTACTAAATCTTCTGTATCTTCTGCAAATATTGTTATAAATGATTCAAATATTAGGTCTGTTCCTAAACCACCATCAACACAAACTACTTCTGTTACTGCTCCCAGTTCCAAATCACCACAAAAACAAACTTCTATTCCAACAACAACAACAACAACAAAAATCACTAAAACACCACCAGTCTCTATCCCTAAATCATCTCAACCAAAAAAAGCCTCTGAAAATCAGCCACCATCAAAATCATCTGAACCCATTGCACCTGTTACTTCTGAACCTACAAAAGTAACTTCTGCTCCCATTTCATCAGAACCAATCACCATTCCATCTGATTCACCCATCTCAGTACAACCATCCAAACCATCTGACATTCCTTCAGAACAAACCAATACTTCTGAACCTCACATCCCTGAGACAGATGTTCTTGATGTCACACCCTTAAAAATAGTGTTTCAAGTATCTTCTACCTCCTGTACACCAACCACATCTTCTAACTCCTCAGAATCAAACCTCCACCCAGATTTTCTAATCTCTCCATCTGAAAAATACTCTGTGGTAAACCAACCAGAACCCGTCATACCTTCAAAAGCTCCCATTCCAGATCCTATTCCCACACCCACACCATCATCTGAGATTCTAATCCCCAATTCAAACCCAAGATCTTCTATATCTTTTGCCCAAGTATCCTCTCTGTTTCATAATTTGGCCTATGGTTTCAAACTAAAAGATTTTTATGACAGAGTTGAACCTTCTGATCCCATCAACCCTCTGAAACCAAAACTAACCATGACCCTTCCATCTGTGATTCTTGATTACATAAAATCTATGTCAGATGTAGAATCTTTAGCAACCATATCATGTTCTGCAAAATCTGATAAAGCTGTTGCTTCAGCTCTGCCAATTACATCTGATAACACTGTTGCATCTAATGCACCACCAAAATCTGCTTTCAAACCCTACTCAAATGAAACTTTTGATGTAGTTACCCTTCACAGAAGAGCAAAACCTCATTTGCTAAATGCTTTAATCAGATCAAAAGAAAAAGCTCCTGAGATACCCTTCATTCCATATTATCCTCCTCCTCTGATCTCTATTCAGAAATCTCTTTTTCCACCAACTCCCCAACCTAAACCTGTAACTCTGGAAACTTTGTTACGTCCAAAGCCCAGACTTAATGTTAATCATTTATTTCAAACTTTTTTGCAAGAAATACAGATGTATTTAGGTACTGTTCAGAAGAAATGCTCAGCAACAATGGATGCCAAAGAATCTGACATCATCTGGAATGGATTCATAAACAGATTCAACTTTGTAGCTTCAAATCTGAAGAACGTCTGTTCTGATGATGCAAAGCTCAGATTTGCTGAGGCTGCTCGAACTCTATTCTGGACTGTCAACAAATCTGAACCTCTGCTTCTTTTAGATGCTCCTCCATCATCAACAGAATCTACTGACATTGCATCTGAGAAAAATCCGTTGGTTATGACTCTGGTAGACCCTTCTTTTAACTTCACTGCTCCAGACTCTACAGAACCAATGGAAATTGACTCTGTTCAAGCTCCAGAACCTAGTCTTAATTCTTCATCTGAATTAAAGAAAGAACATCCAGATTTTGAAGATAAGATTGCTGCTCTGGAAGCTGGCCAGTCAGAGATCAAGTCCTGGATGGCAAAGCAGGATAAGAAGTCTGAGGATATGACAGAATGGATGTCAAAGCAAGATGAAAAGAATGAAACTATGGCTAAGTGGATGTCCAAGCAAGAGCAATCATCCTCTGAGATTACAGATCTATTGAAGATGCTTTTGTCCAAACACTCTTAGATTTTTTTTCATTCTAATGTTTTTGCATCTGTTGTTTGCATTTGTACTTTATTGCTATATCTTCTGATGTTTTCCTATGTACTCTTGATCTGATCTTTTGAATGAATCAAAGTTTTCTCCATTGAATTATCTTATTTACTGTTTCCTTTTATTTGTCTTTTTTAAAGTTTTAATTTTTTGCTTATGACAAAAAAGGGGGAGAAAATATAGATCTGAACTGTTTAATATAACTTCACCAGAATGAAACTTCAGACATATTTATTCTATCTAACATTTAATCTGACTATTTCAGAACATTTGATAAGTGCATTCTATAAAAGAAACTCTGAGTCTATCAGACCATTTGACTATTATCAAACTCTGAATCTTAAATCTGCAAGACATTCTGACCTTCAAATGTTATAAGAACAAACAAGATCTAACTCTGAAAATTACTCAAAGAAAAAAAGGGAAGTTTCTATTCCTTATTTGTATTTAACTCAGGGGGAGATTCATCATCTCAGGGGAGTTATAATTCTAATATGTTCAGTTAAACAAAATTTCTGATACTTTTTGTCATCATCAAAAAGGGGGAGATTGTTAGAACACAGATTGGTTCTTAATAATATCTCTTTGTTTTGATGATAACTGTTAGGAAATTTTGTATTTAAGAATTATATACTTTAAAATTTGCTTGAGAGTTTTACTGCAGATTGAAATGAAATTAACACTCCAGAAGCAAATTTGAATTGTATACAAGAAGTTATCTAGACTCTGAAGCGCCAGATGCATTCTTTAGAAGATTTTGATTGCTGTTTACAGAAGATCCTGAGCGTAGTCTCCAGAAGGATTTGAAGCAAGAAGCTCCAGAAGACTCTGAAGCAGAAGCTCCAGAAGAATCTGAAGCAAGCAGAAGCATCTGAAGTTAAGAAGAATATTGTATGAAGAATTTCTCAAAGCATAGTTTCTACAGAAGTTTCTGAAAGTACTAAAGCTACCAGTACTGAAGTTCTGTGTTAAATATGCTCTGATGATCAACACGCTAAAAGCATACATGCTGCAGAAGACTCTGATACAGCAAAGTTCTGAACATCATTAGAAGACTCTGACTCAATCAGATTCTGATGAACTTGCTGAAAACTGAAGAAGAAATATTCAAAGATTATATCCGTTGGAGTAAATCAAACGTCTCTTTCCTCATTGGTGCTAGACACAAGAACACAGACAAAAAGGATTTTTCTGTGCTTTCTACTTCTAGGAAAGGTCACTTGATGTGAAGACAAAAAGGCTCAGACCTTTTTGGGACACTCTTCTCAACGTTCAGCTTCCTTGGATCAGCTGCCTATAAAAGGAAGACTCCACCAAATTCTTCAGTTAGACATTTTGCTGAAAAGAAATCATAACATTCATAGCTCTCATACTTTCATATTCTTCTTATAATTATTTGTACTTAAACTTAAGAGAAATATCACTGTTGTGATAAAAGCTTTTTAGAAGCATTCATACTCTTGTATTAGATTTACATTGATTGTAAAGGATTTCCTTAAGAGGATTCAGTTGGAATCAGTAGCTCTTGAGAAGACTAAGAACAGTTGTTCTTAGGTGTTACTATTGTAATCTGTTTGATTAAATAGTGGATTAAGTCCTTGTTGAGAAAGGCAAATCACTCTAGGAAGGGTGGACTGGAGTAGTTGAGTTCAACGAACCAGGATAAAAATAATTGTGTTTTTATTTCTAAATTTTAATCTTTCATACTTATTGTACCCCCCTTCTAAGTATTATCTCACCTTCAGGCCTGTGATGTTTTGAATTTCTGGAAATTTCATCAGTATGCGTCGACCATACAGTCGGCGTGCGCTGACCCGTTGAAATTCTTTTCCTTTGTGCGCCGACCCTATGGTCGACCAAAGCTTTTATGCGTTGACCCGCTGGAATATCATTCCTTCATGCGCTGACCCAATGGTCGACGCATGCTTTGTGCGCTGACTGTTCTTCCCTTGTTTCTGATGGATACGCCGACCTTATGGTCGACCCATGTCCTGCAAGCCTGCAAAATATCGTTAGTTTGAAGTTTTTCATGCCTTTAGTCATGATTGCATTTTGTCAACTCAAGGTATATTTATTTTAGAAAATTTAAGACAAGCAAAAGGAGAATATGATGAGTGATATGTTGCATCTGGTTTAGTGGATCTGGAACTCATACTTTCCAGTTTATCCTGGGAATTTGTCATAATCGAAACCTGCATTTACCAATGTCTTGCAGATTTGTGTGATATGTGGCGAATTGCCTCCACAACAGGGACTGAAGCAGATGATGATGAGGCTCTTGATCTCTTACCTGTATTTTTGCGGAGAAAGGAAGCCATTGATGATGGTTTTTGGAGAAGTTGTAGAGATGAACTTTGAAGAGAGTGGTTGAGGATAATTTTGGAGAAGATGAAGACTAAGGTCTTTAATAGAGAGAGGTTTTAGGGTTTTTGGGAAGAGGGAGGAGACAAGAGGACACACTAGATGTCTAGATGCAATTTACAAGACAAATGCCATATCAAATCATAACAAAAGTTGACTGCACATTAAATGTAGAGGAATGGAAACTTGGAACGGTTTTTAAAAGAGAAAAATTTTGGGTGTTTACGCGAGCCGTCGACCATAGCCCCTGCATGCGTCGACGCATACTGTATATTTTTTGATAATTTTGAAAGTTTACAGCATGCGTCGACCATTGTTCTGTTTAGGTCGACTCATAACCTTCAAAAACCCAATTTTTCAGTTTCATATTATGCAGAATGCCACACTTGCCTATTTATCATGCCTATTCACCTTTTCACAATATGATTTGCATTCAACACACATAGTATCAGCCAGCAAAAGTCATATACATATATAAGTACCATGATTGTTGAACGATATAGTTATTTTCAAGTCATGAATGTTTAGAGAGAGAGATGAAAAGAGAGAGAAAGGAGCAATATCACCTCTATACCGACCACACTTGTTAATCATGGATTTGTACTTGTAACAAACTAAAAAAATTGTTAGTGGTACAAAAGCATAGTTGTAAATAGATTAATTTTGAACGTAGTAATTGTTAAACCCGATCAGAAATGTCGAGAATACCAAGTTCTCGACGGATATGAAAGAAGGGCTCATTGGCTAGCGGCTTTGTGAAAATGTTCGCTAGTTGGTTTTTAGTATCAACGTGTTCAAAGACAACTTCACCCTTCTCTACATGGTCCCTAAGAAAATGATGTCGAATTTCTATGTGTTTGGTACGCGAATGTAACACCGGATTTTTGGTAAGATTTATAGCACTGGTGTTGTCACAAAATATTGGAACACGTTCTAGCTTCAAATTGAAGTCCAATAGTTGTTGTTTAAGCCATAGGACTTGCGCACAACAACTATCGGCGGCTACGTATTCCGCTTCGGTGGTTGACAGAGCAACAGACACTTGTTTCTTGTTGTGCCAACTGACCAAGGAATTTGAAAATAAGTGACACGTACCACTGGTGCTTTTCCTATCCGATTTGCAACCGGCAAAATCGGAATCGGAGAAGCCTACCAATGAACAATCATTACCCTTAGAATACCACAATCCATACTTCAGAGTACCAGATAGGTATCGAAGTATGCGTTTGACAGATTTTAGGTGGGATTCCTTAGGACATGATTGGTATCTGGCGCACATACACACGCTAAACATAATGTCGGGGCGCGAAGCAGTAAGATAGAGAAGCGAGCCAATCATACCTCTGTACCTTTATACCTCAACATCTTTACCACTTTCATCTTTACTCATATTTGCACATGTTGGCATAGGGGTGTCTATGGCCTTTGAATTTGCCATGTCAAATCTCTTGAGAAGATCCAAACAATATTTTGTTTGGTTCACGAATGTTCCTTCCTTCAGTTGCTTGATTTGTAAACCGAGAAAATATGTGAGTTCACCCATCATACTCATCTCGAATTCACCCTGCATAAGCTTAGCAAACTCTCTTACGAGATTCATGTTAGTGGATCCAAATATGATATCGTCAACATAAATTTGTACAACAATTAAGTGTTTTCCTTGACGTTTAATAAAGAGAGTAGTATCAACCTTTCCTCTTGAGTAGCCTTGATCAAGTAAGAATTTACTTAGTCTCTCATACCAAGCTCTAGGAGCTTGTTTGAGACCGTACAAAGCTCTTTTCAATTTATAGACATGATCAGGATACTAATGAGACTCAAAACCAGGTGGTTGAGCAACATAGACTTCTTCATTTATGAACCCGTTAAGGAACGCACTTTTGACGTCCATTTGAAATAACTTAAAATCTTTCGCACAAGCGAAAGCAAGTAGAAGGTGTATAGCCTCGAGTCGGGCAACCGGCACATAAGTTTCCTCATAGTCGATGCCTTCCTCTTGGTTATACCCTTGTGCGACTAAACGCGCTTTGTTGCGAGTTATTACTCCGTTCTCGTCCAGTTTATTTCTAAACACCCATCGGGTGCCAATTACTCGATGACCTCGTGGAGGAGGGACAAGGTCCCAAACCTCATTTCTAGTGAACTGATTCAGTTCCTCCTGCATTGATAAATACCAATGTTCATCGAGTAGGGCTTCCTTAAGGTTTTTAGGTTCCATCTGTGACACGAAAGCGAAGTGATAACAGAAATTACTTAGCTTCGATCGAGTTGTTACACCCTTTGTGATGTCTCTAAGAATGGTTTCAATTGGATGGTCTTTAGATGACTTCCACTCTTGAGGAAGATCATCGTTTGAAGGCGGATGAACTTCCTCTATTACATCACGGTGTGCATCCTTATCCTCCTCAATTTTGGCTTTGTCAGGTTGATCAATCCCCGTCTCGCCACTTTTGAGTATGTCTTCAGTGGATGTACCTGCACCATGAACAACACTATCCTTTCCGACATTTCTCGGGTAGGACTCATCAAAAGTAACATGCACAGACTCTTCTACAGCAAGTAATCGTTTATTATATATTCTATATGCTTTACTCGATTGAGAGTATCCGAGAAAGATACCTTCATCGGCTTTGGAATCAAATTTGCCCAAGTTTTCCTTTCCATTTTTTAATACAAAACATTTGCATCCAAACACATGCAAGTGGGAAACATTTGGCTTTTGCCCTTTTAAAAGTTCGTACGGTGTTTTGTTTAGAATGGGACGAATAAGCACCCTATTCAAAACATAACACGCCGTACTAATGGCGTCAGCCCAAAAATATTTAGGTAAACCACTTTCGTTAATCATTGTTCTTCCCAATTCTTCTAAAATACGATTTTTACGCTCCACAACCCCGTTTTGTTGAGGAGTGCATGGAGCGGAGAAGTTATGATCTATACCATGGTTATCGCAATATTCTTCAAATAAGTGATTTTCAAACTCACCTCCATGATCGCTCCTAATTGACACTATGTTTGTATTTAACTTATTTTGGGAAAGCTTAGCAAACTTTTCAAAAGCGGCGAATGTATCATTTTTACTCACTAAGAAGATGGTCCAACAGAACCTAGAAAAGTCGTCCACTATTACGAACCCATAATAGTTTCCTCCTAGACTTTTGATCCTAGACAGCCCAAACAAGTCCATGTGTAGAAGTTCAAGAGGTCTCGTTGTTGAAATTATCTTTTTGGATTTAAATGAGATCCTCGTTTGCTTCCCTTTTTGACAAGCATCACAAAGGTGATCCTTGGTGAACTTTATTTTGGGAAGTCCTAAGACTAGGTCTTTTGAGACTACCTTATTGAGTAAGTCAAAATTAACATGCGCTAAACGCCTATGCCATAGCCATGAGTCTTCACTCATAGTTATGAGGCATTTGTCGCTTGTTAATGATACTTCATTTAAGTCAAGCATATATACGTTGTTTACTCTAAAATCATTAAACATATTCTTCTTATCATTTTCATGCACATTTTTGCAACAATCTTTTGAAAAAGATACATTGTATCCTTTGTCGCATAATTGGCTAATGCTAAGCAGGTTATGTTTAAGGTTTTTGACGAGCAACACGTCGGAAATCATAGTAGAGGCAGGATTACCTACACTACCTTTACCCAGTATTGCTCCGCGGTTGTTATCACCATAAGTTACATACTCTTTCTTCTTAGCCACAAAGTCTATGAATAAGGATATGTCTCCAGATATGTGTCTTGAGCACCCACTGTCGAAAACCCATCTTCTCTCGGTGGTCTCAACACATTTCACCTATCAAAACATAATTAGCACAAGGAGGTACCCAATGGCATATTGGGTCCTAATAGGTTAGCGACAAAATGGTTGCGTTTGGGCAACCATTGGTAGATGCCTTTAGGAACAAGAAATCTCCTAAACCGGCATTTACCAAAGGAGTGGCCTTTCTTGCAACAATATAAGCATGCAAAATTGACTTTAGAGTCACTTTCACTTGCTTGATCCCTAATTACATATGCATATTTTTGGTATGGGTTAATCATACTTTTTCTAAAATCCTTTTTATCAATAGCAAATGTAACTTTAGGCTCAAGTGCCTTGTTTAATTTGGCCTTGAGGTTTCTAACCTCACCTTGCCAAATATGGCAAGTATCACACCCGAAGTTGAAAGAATTTCTATTGTCCTTACAATCCGATTCATTGCCTTTCACAATGGAAGCCTTAAGGTCCTCTAATTTCTTTTCGGACTCTTTAACTTTGTGCTCTAAATACGTAAAAAATTTCTTATTAGAGGCAAGTTTCTTGAAGGCTTCAACTGCTTCATTATGTAAGGCATTAAATGCGGTTTATAATTCTGAATGCGACATATTTGAGGGCTTATCATATTTAGAGTGGCGTACCTGTTTTTTCTTATTTTTCTGATTAGCGGAAAGGCATAGATTCACAGACTCTTCTTCATCACTGGAGCTTTCATCAGAGGGGGAAGAGTCGCTGTCACTTTCCCACGCTATGTACGCTCTCCTAGGCTTTGATGATTTCTTGTGTGACTTTGATGATTCCTTGTCCTTTCCCTTTTTGTTCATCGGACAGTCCGGTTTGTAGTGACCGGGCTTTCCACACTTGTAGCACGTCCCTCTAGTCTTTTTACCTTTTGAGTCATCATCCTTGGAGTATCTCGATTGTTTCCAGAAGTTTACCAAGTTCTTCTCGGAATGTTGGATGTCGTTCTTTCTCACGTAACGGTTATACCATTTGACAAACAACCCCATATCTTCGCTCTTATCCTCTTCTTCTTCGTCGCTTGAAGAATAATCACTTTGCTCTTTTGCTTGAGACTTCGAGGAGGAAATCTTGAGAGTTATTGATTTCTTTTCACTCACCTTCGTTTTGTCTTTCTTTTCCATCTTTTTGCGTTGGTCTAGGCTCAAGAGTACATGTTCATGCTCTTGTAGTTTTCCAAACAATGTTGTCAAGTCTAATAAGGTAAGATCATGTGCTTCTTTGATGGCGGTCACTTTAGGCTGCCATTCCCTGTTAAGACATCTTAAGATCTTATTAGTAGCAATATCATTGGAAACAGACCTACCTAATGAATGTAAACGATTGATGAGATGAGTAAATCTCTTTTGCATGTCAGCAATGGTTTCCCCTTGCTCCATGAAAAAGAGATCAAACTCTTGTGTTAATGTGTTGATTCTAGCCAACTTAACATCGTTTGTCCCCTCATGGGCTATTTGTAGTGAATCCCACATGGCCTTAGCAGTAGGACAATGGGATACACGATAGTATTCATCTACACCTAATGAGGAGATTAAGATGTTTTTAGCTTTCCAATCATAATTGTATTTTTTCTCATCGTTATCGGTCCATTATGCTTCAGGCTTTGGCACAAATACGTTATCCGCATTGGTCATAGTAATTTCTATTGGACCATTGAGGATATCGTTCCATATTTTTATGTCTATGGAGTTTATATGCACACGCATACAGTCTTTCCAATAACTATAATTTTCACCGTTGAAAACAGGAGCTCTATTGTACGCCCCTTTTGGTTCGTTAGCCATTTTTTATTTACGTTGTATTTGAAGCACCGAATAACCGGAGCTCTAGATACCACTTGTTAGACTATGGCATGGATCTAGAAGGGGGTGGGGGTTGAATAGATCCCCAACTAAAATTTGAGTCGGCGCTACCAATTTAAATTTGGTTTTAAAAATGTTTTAAGTGCAGAAGCGGCCGAGGAAAATATAGTCTAAAACGAATGGTTATTGGAAAACCGAATATGCGTAAGCCTTTGGATTAATGACAATTTGGAAAATAGAATCACAACACTAATTACACTTATCAATTATTTACTTCAGTTGTAAGGATTCCTAGTTCCAATGATTCAAAGAGCAAACCAAAACTAGATACACAAGTAAGATAATTTCGGTTCAAGCAATATGTCAAACACTTGGTGTGCAAAACACTCCAAGTGATATTTATGTTGAGTAAGTGATTCCAACCAGCCTAGTACAATGTCTTGTTGTACTTTGGAGTCACAAACAGAGTTTTAACCTCTTACTCAATTGATATCACAATTTTGACAATAAAGCTTATACAAAAATCACTTATTTTGAGCTATAATGTAAATGCTGAAAATAGAGAAGACAAGTATTTGGTGAGGCAGTTCCCCCGTCGTCCTCGCTTCGGGGTGCGTCTGCCCTCAATTCTAAAACTAGAATTGAGATAGATTTTATAGATATCACCTGTTGAATGTAACATTTTATACAAGGATTGAGCAGCAAATATACAACAGAAATCTCAATGTTTTGAAAGTTGCCTTCACTCCTTTCCCCTTGATTCAAGATGAATCAAGTCCTCTGATTTGTGTTGATGGACCTCCGACTCCAGCCACCTTATTGAATAACACGTTGTTGCTCAAACCTTCGGCTCCGGCTGATCTCAACAGCACCAAATCGACCCCGAGATCTTCCCTTCAAAATCACCAAATCCGCTACTAGACTTGTGAAGAACACCTCTTCACAATCACCTTCGCTCGGTTGACCCTTGATGAAGAATCTCGTCCAAAAACCCCCAAAATTCAAACCAATCTTGGAGGGTAAAACCCCAATGGTTTTATTCAAGAAAGAACCTGTCACAAGCTTCAACTCGAACTTGATTCTCCAATCTAAGCTTCGAACCTTATCACCTTGAATCTCTCACAAATGTATTTCAAAAATGATTGTGTGTAATTGAAATGTTTTGAGATGTTGAAGATGAAGATGATGAATCTTGGACACCTATTTCACTCTTTCTTGTTTTTGAACACATGAATCAAAAGAATATCAAATGTTAAAATGACATAAATGGTTAAACAAGTATATATAGTGCCAACCCAATTCTAGACATAACAGTATTTCAAATATAAGAGGGAAGCATTTAAAAACAGATTTTTCGCGCGAACGGTCGACCGCAGTAGGTCTGTGCGTCGACGCATGGCCTGTGTTGTTTGGAAATCTGGGAAATTCATCAGTATGCGTCGACCATACAGTCGGCGTGCGCTGACCCGTTGAAACCTATTTGCCTTATGCGCCGACCCTATGGTCGACTCATGCCTTTACACGTTGACCCGTTGGAGAGTTATTCCTTCATGCGCCGACCCTATGGTTGACTCATTGCCTTGTGCGCTGACTAGTGGGGAATTGTTCTGATGCATGCGCCGACCCTATGGTCTTTCATGCCTTTGGTCATGATTGCATTTTATCTACACATAGTATATTCATTTTAGCAGTTGTAAGACAAGTATAAAAGGATATGGTGAGTTATACATTGCATTTGTTTTAGTAGATCTGGAGTTCATGATTTCCAATCTATCCGGGGAATTTGTCATCATCGAAACCTGCATTAACCAATGTCTTGCAGATTTGTGTGATGTGTGGCGATTTGCCTCCACATATATAACTATTAAAATTAAAATATTTGTTTAAATGATTTTATATCAGATTTTAAGATATTGTAAAAAATATTTGTCAAAAGATTTTACATCAGATTTTATAACAATATGAAGTAAAAAATATTGAATTTAAGGATTTTACATTAGACATTTATTTCCGTTGATGTGAAAAATAATGTGGTGACAGTTATGTAAATAATATGAAATTTTGTTATAAAGAATTTCACATTGGGCTTGGATTTGCACCCGATGTAAAAAGTTCACTGATAAAAAAATAACAAGGTGGCAGTTTCGTAAATAATATGAAATTTTGTTATAAAAGATTTCACATTGGGCCTGGATTTGCACTCGATATGAAAAGTTCACTGATGAAAAAATAACAAGGTGACAGTTTCGTAAATGATATGAAGTTTTGTTATAAAGGATTTCACATCGGTCCTGGATTTGAACCCCATGTGAAAAGTGGGCCTTTACATCAGACCTCTTTGCAACCGATGTGAAAATTCCAATCTCACTAAAACCCTAGTTAATCTTCCGCTCACTCGTCCTCTCAATCCTTCAACCGCGAGTCCTCATTTTTCTCATAACAGACCATATATATCTACGAAATCCTAGTTGTCGTCGCATTTCTCCTTCTCATCTCTTACCACCACCACTGTTTTTCTCACTGTTTTTCCCGTCGCCGCTGCAGTCCCTCTGTTTTTCCCGTCGCAGCACCATTAACATAACTTGCCAACACCGAATTCACACACAACAACCACCACTCCACACACGCATTAGCAGCAGGTGCCACGGCCTACACAACATATTTTCTCTGTTTAGGTACCCGACGAGTAACGCTCATTCCCGTCTGAATTCGCCGATTGTAGGTAACTTTTATTTTCTGCTTCATTGTTTTGCTTCCGTCACTTGATTTGTATGTATTTGATTTTAAAAAGAAAAGAGCATATGATGTTTATGTTTTGTTTAACTGTGTTTTTGTTGTTTAAGAAAGGAATGAGAGTTTGAGAAAAAAGGACACATGAGCTTTAATTGCCATATTCAACTTCTATCATCCGTCTAACAACTGTTCCTGTTCATCTTCCGTCTTCAACTATGAATCCTTTAATCCGCTACCTCCGCATCTCCACGAATTCTTCAACCATTCATGTTCATCTTCCTTCTTCGACATAATCTGTTAAGGTGCATACTATTTTTCTTCATTTTTTATTTATTTCAATATGTTATGTTGTTCCTTATAGATGTTTGTGAAATTCCGATGACAATGTTACTAGTGTTGAATTTGAGTTAGAAATATCATTTCAATGTCTCTTTTGTGTGCCATTTTGGAAGATGAAATTGGATGATATCATGTTTGTTTTGTTGCTAGTAAACTTGTTGAATTGCGTGACAATTTGTGATGAATTTTGATGTTAAAACTATTTGGTTTGAATGAATTTTAGGTGAGTCTTGAAGATAAAAATGCCAAATAATTTTGATGTCAATTTGGCTCTATTTAGGTTTTAATTGAGTAATATAATTTTTATGATAATACCATTTTGTTAGGAATAATATTTATGATTTAATTTAATGTTTTTGTTCTCTCTAATGTGTCCAAAAGAGGGATTATTGTAGGCGTCCCAATGATTTAACTATGTATGCATTAATTTCGGAACATAGGTATGGGTCGTAGTTGGATGAGAGCTAATCGATTAAGTGCTGAGTATGAACATGGAGTGATGGAATTTCTACATTTTGCTGAAAGTAATGCTAAAAAAGTATTCCTCCTCCTAAAAGTAATGCTAAAAAAAGTCTTCATGCGCTTTTTCTCTCTCCATGTGTTCGTTGTGCAAATCAAAAACCAAAACTTAATAAGAAAGAAATCGTGGATTATCTAATTTGTGAATGGATTTGTCATAGTTATACACAATGGATATGGCACGGTGAAGTAGTAGCAAAGTCAAATGTGTCCCAAATAGATAATGTTAGTGTAGAAATGGATGATCGTCTGGAAGACATGATGCGTGATATTGGACAAGATTCGTTTAAGAGGGCACATGCGTATGATACTTTATGCAGTGACAAGGATAAACCTTTGTACTCGGGATGCACAAATTTCACACGTTTGTCAGCCGTGTTAAAATTGTTTAATTTGAAGGCAAATAATGGATGGCCTGACAAAAGTTTTACTGAATGGTTTGAATTGTTGACGCAAATGCTTATAGAAGGTAACTTAATGTCAAATCGCTATTACGAGGCGAATATATTATTATGTCCGATGGGTTTGGAGTATGAAAAGATACATGCATGCCCTAATGATTGCATATTATACAGAAAAAGCATGTAAACTATAATCATTGTCCGAAGTGCAAGGCGTCACGCTACAAAAAGAAAGATGGTGATTCTAGTGATGATGAGGTGGTCAAAAAGGGTCCTCCCGCGAAAGTGGTATGGTACCTACCAATAATTTCAAGGTTCAAGAGATTATTCTCTAATGCAAATAACGCAAAAACTCTTAGATGGCATACAGAAGAAAGAAAATGTGATGGACAAATTCTCCATGTAGTTGATTCTTTGCAATGGAAGAAAATAGATTCTTTGTTTCCAAATTTTGGCAAAGAGCCGAGAAACCTTAGACTTGGACTTTCTACTGATGGAATGAATCTGTTTGGTAATACAAGTACTAACCATACTTCTTGGCATGTTCTCCTGATGATTTATAACCTATCTCATAGGCTGTGTGTGAAGCGTAAATATATTATGTTATCGATAATGATTTCGGGCCCAAAACAACAAGGAAATGACATTGACGTTTATCTAAGTCCACTGATTGATGATTTAAGAGTCTTGTGGAAGGAAGGGTGGATATTTTTATGCGTATTCTGGTGAATAGTTCAATATGCGTGCCATGTTGTTTTGCACCATCAACGATTTTCCAGCATATGGAAATTTTTTTGGGTATAAAGTTAAAGGGTATAAAGCGTGTCCTATATGTGAAAAAGACACATGTTACCATAAACTTGAAAAAGGAAAAAAGATTGCTTATCTCGGGCATCAAAATTTTCTAAATCGTTATCATTCATATCGTAGATTGCAGAAAGCTTTCAATGGGGAACAAGAACATGGTGTTGCTCCAAAACCCTTAACTGGAGAGAAAGTTTATCAACAAAAGGCATTGATGTTGTCTTTGGAAAGTACCAAAATCAATCTACTGTGAAAAATATATGGAAAAAGTGGCCGGTTTTCTTCGATCTTCCATATTGATCTAGTTTTGATGTAAGACATTGTATTGATGTGATGCACATGGAGAAAAATGTATGTGATAGTTTAATCAGAACACTTTTTAAAATTCAAGGAAAGATAAAAAGATGGTTATAATGCTCGTCTGGATTTGGGTTTGATGGGTATATGAGAAGAGTTAACTCCACAACATATAGGTAAATAGTTATATTTGCCTCCTACCTGCTACACTTTGTCTAAAAAAGAGAAAACAAGTTTTTGTGAGTGTTTATAAAGTATTAAAGTGTCGCATGATTACTCATCAAATATCAAGAGGCTTGTATCAGTTAAAGATCTCAAATTAATTGGCTTAAAATCTCATGATTGTCATGTCTTAATGCAACAGCTACTACCAGTGGCTATTGTGGGACATTTCCTAACAATGTTAGGAAGACTATAACTAGGTTGTGCTTATTTTTCAATGCAATTTGTTGTAAAGCCATTTATCCATTAAAGTTAGACAATTTGGAAAATGAGGTTGCAATTATCTTGTGCCAATTAGAGATATATTTTCCTCCTTCATTTTTTGATATTATGGTTCACTTGATTGTTCATTTAGTAAGGGAGATTAGATTACATGGTCCAATTTATTTACGGTGGATGTATCCAATAGAGCGATACATGAAGATCCTAAAAGGGTATACAAAAAACCCACACCGTCCAGAAGCATCAATTATTGAGAGGTACATTGCAGAATAAGCAATTGAGTTTTGTTCAAACTATTTGTCAGAAGTGGATGTTGAAGGGGTTCCCAAGTCTCGTCATGATGGGAGATGTGAGGGTGTGGATACACAAGGTTTAAAGGTCAAGAGATTAAGTATTGAGGTGGTTGTTCAAGAGCATTTGTATATATTGAATAACACGAATGAAGTTCAACCTTACTTATCTGCTCACAAAAGCATCATAAAGAAAAAGTACCCCAAGATGAATGAGAGAGGGTTGTTAAAAGAGCATAATAAGAGTTTCTCTGAGTGGTTTAAAGAAGCAATTTCTAATGATGATATTGCTTCTAATATAATTAAGTGGTTGTCCTATGAGCCTAAGTGTAACATAATAATTTGGAGTGGATATGATATTAATAAAACTTCCTTTTATACAAAGTCAAAGGATGACTGTAGTACCATACAAAATAGTAGGGTTATGATTGTGGTTGAGTCCATGCACTTCTCTAGTTCTAAAGATAAAAACCCGGTTATGGCATCTACACCCTACTTTGGGGTGATTGAAGATATTTGAGAAGTTGATTATGTTGTGTTTAAAGTTCCTGTATTTAAATGCAAATGGATTGATATCAACAGTGGTGTAAGAATCGATGAATTTGGATTTACACTGGTTGATCTTAGAAAGTTAGCTTATGCGGACGAACCTTTCATCATGGCATCTAAGCAAAACAAGTTTTTTATGTCACGGATCCTTCTAATAAAAGGTGGTCAGTGGTTATACAAGGAAAGGTGCATAGTAGTGATGAAAATCAAGATGTGAATCTTAATATTTTCGAAATTCCTCCTTTCTTAACAAATGTGTCTACCTTCATTGAAGAAAATGAAGAGGATGATATGCATGCTATTCGCATAGATCATGAAGAAGGGATATGGGAGAACTAGTAAGATTTTTTTTATAAGTTAATTCGACACTACTTTGATTTCTAATTGTTTTTATTTTGTGCTTAATTTGATTTTTAATTATTTTTATTTTGTGTAAACGATACATGGATGATTCAACCGACAACCCTTCTTCATCTAGTAACCCTAATAAAAGAAGAGTTAGAGGTCCTACTATGATAGCACAAATTGACAAAGTTCATCAAACGGGTGAAAAGATAAAGGTCGAGTTTGATCCAAGAACCTATGAATGTACTGGTGTTGGTAAAAATGCTTTAACTTTTAGGAGTTATGTAGCATATCTTGCTCGGAAGAGATGTAATATTTTGAAAGATGAGTGGAAAGACATGCATAAAGACATAAAATATGCTATTTGGGTTGATGTTAAGGTATTTTAAATTCGACACTTTATTATATTTTATAATCATATACTAACAATATATGCCATATACTAACACCAAATTCTTTATGTATATGTGTAGGCTCATTTCACTATTGTAGAATGTGATTATCCAAATAAGGATCCGTTGAATGATGAATGGATTAAATATGCGGGAGAGCGATGGAGAGGTTTTAAGACACAAATCACAAAAGAATATATTAGAAAATCCAAAAAAGGTCGCCCTCCTGCACATGTCAAGTATAATTATATTAAAGAAGAAATATGAAAAGAGTTTCTGAAGTCTCGAGATACCCCTGAATTTAAGGTTAGTAGGAGTTTTTTTTTTGCATAACATTTTTATTATGTTTAGTGATTAATAACTTTTTTAGTTTATAATAGGAAAAAAATCAAAAGGGTATGGAAAATATGGCTAGGAATGTATACCCACACGTATTATCTCGTGGAGGGTATTGCTTGCTTGTGGAGAAAATGAAAAATGAAAGGAGACTATCGAGAGATGATTCCACATTAGATGGTAATGGTAGTCCATCTCCATCGTCACGCCATGAAGTATGAAAGAGAGCACGACAAAAGAAAGAGGGAGAATACACATCAAAGTCTACACAAGTTGTTGCTGAGAAAATTGTAAGTAAAATTTAGAAAATACTTCAAGTATCATTATAGTTGTGATTGATAAAAACTATTGAAATTAGTTTTGGTTTTTTCATTTTGTAGGATTCTATAGTTAAAGAAACTGAAAAAGGTGTCTTTGTTCCGGATGGACGTAACGATATCTTAACAGCAGCCATAGGAACATCTGAGCATGGCGGTCGTGTTCATGGTGTTGGAAAATACCATAAAATTAGCACTTTCTTTGGAAGGTCGTCTTCACGTCAACGACAATATATAGATGTAAAAGAATAACTTGCACAATTTTTATCTGAATTAGAAGCAAAACTTAGAGCTGATTTTGATCAAAAGTTGGTTGAAGAGCGTAAGGTGTTGCAACAATCTTTTAAGGAGACACTTAGGTTTATGGATTTCTCGCAAAGCACAGAAAATAATAAAGAAAATAATAAATGCATTGAACAAATGGAAGTTGTTGATGGAAGCGAAAAAAGAAGTTGTTCAACTGCAAAAGGAAGCACAAAAGAAGTGGAAGATGATGTTCAGGGATTGTTACTCATGGTTCTGAAAATGGGTGACACGCATTTGAAAATAGAATTAAGTCATTGTGTGAGTGTCATTAATTTTTATATATCAGCTAAATGTATCAGAGACTTGTTAGTGAGTTTTTATTGGCTTGAAGCGTCTACTTTGCAAGTTTGGTGCACGTAAGTACATTTTATTTTTTTATTACTATCAATATCTATCAATATGTTATATCTCTCATCACTTTGATTTTAATGTTTATTTTAAAATTATTCAGGTATATTAATCGTGTATGTATTGATAATTCCACATCACAAGTATATGAATTTACGGACCTTGCTAGATGTATGTATGTTGATAATGTGCCAAAAACTGAAGCAAATGCTAAAAAATACATACAAGATAAGTTACATGACAAAAAGAGAGTGTGTCACTTACTACCATTTATTCATGGATAAGTTTGTATAAAATTGTGTTTTCTATTTTTTAATTTTGATAACATTGATATTTTATGTGACTTTTGTGTTTCCACACATGTGTCACATAAGATTATGAGTGTTGTGAAAGAAACTTAGTAAATTATTAAAAATTAATATATTTTTGTTTTTGTAGGGATTTGAACCCATGACCTCTAATAGATAATACATATGATTGTTGTTCATATGAGAAATAAAAAAGAGGTTTGAGATGTGTCACATAGGATTATGGATGATGCAGCACAAAGAGAGATGACGTGTTCACACGATATTGCGCGCTTCAGATTTAATATATTATAAATAGATATTGTCACTTGAGACATTAGAAATGGATGAACCTAGCGCAAGGTATTAGTTTAATGCATATACATATAATTTATGAATACTAAATTGAGGTCCGCGCGACGCACGGTTGTAAAATAATTATATTTATTTTGTATTAAATTTTAATTATGTTTAAAATTCTTTTTAAATAAATATGATCAATAATTAATATAATAATAATTTATTATCTATTACAATTAATAACATATAAAAATATATATTTTAATTGCAAATAAAAATATACAATTATAAGTTGAAAGAGACAATCAGGATTTAATTTTGCATATTTATATAATTAGAAATTGTTATTAGTGGTTTATATTGTAAAATCAATTTTCATTTCTTTTTGACTTATCTATATTTTGTCTTAAATTAAAAACTTTAAATTCCTATATAATTATTATCAAATAAAAATTTCAATAATTTAACAAATTTATAGTTATATCCACAAATTTTAGTTATATATGAATAAAGTGTTACAAATTTTTTTATAGAAATTGTTGATATTAATTGAAATATACATTTTTTTATATATTAGTCATTACTTTCTTTATTTTTATTATATTTATACGATCACTAATATAATATAAAAATAATTTTTGAATAAACTATAAATCACTTTACAAAAACTCTATATTCTCATATTTAAGAAACTTGAAATATATTGGAAAAATCTTTTATATACATATATATATTATATATAATATATATATATATATATATATATATATATATATATATATATATATATATATATATATATATATATATATATATATATATATATATAAATATATATATATATATTATATATATATATATATATATATATATATATATATATATATATATATATATATATATATATATATATATATTATAAAGTTTATAAAATAATATATATCAAAGTTAACAGTAAATAGGTTGTTAGTTTTAAACTTTAAACTTATTATCTTCAAAAGGTAATACATACGAGTTTTTTCCATGTGAAAAATAAAAAATACTCTTAAGATGTATCAATAGAATTATGAGTGATGTGAAACAAACTTATAAAATTGTTAATTTAACATTTTTTTTCTGGGGTTTTGAGTTTATGACCTTCAATATATAATACATATGATTTTTATTTATATGAAAAATAAAGAAGAGTATTGAGATGTGTCACATAAGATTATGAGTGATGTGAAACAAACTTAGTAAATTATAAAATTAATATATTTTTGACTTTGTGAGGGGTTCGAATCGATGACCTCCAATAGATAATACATATGATTGTTGTTCATATAAAAAATAAAGAAGAGGTTTGAGATGTGCCACATAGGATTATGGATGATGTGGCACAAAGAGAGATGAAGTGTTCTCAACAATTGATGTTCATATGAGAAATAAAGAAATGGTTTGTGATGTGCCACATAGGGTTATGGATGATGTGACACAAAGAGAGATAAAGTGTTCACACGATATTGTGCGCTTCAGATTTAATATATTATAAATAGATATTGTCATCGGAGGCATTACAAATGGATGGACCAAGTGCAAGGTATTAACTTAATCCATATACATATAATTTATGTATACTAAACTAAGGCCCGCGCGATGTGCGGGTGTAAAATAATTATATTTATTTTATATTAAATTTTAATTATGTTTAAAATTCTTTTTAATAAATATGATTAATAATTAATATAATAATAATTTATTATCTATTATAATTAATAATATATTAGAATGTATATTTTCCTTGCAAATAAAAATATACAATTATAAGTTGAAAGAGACAATCAGGATTTAATTTTGCATATTTATATAATTAAAAATTGTTATTAGTGGTTTATATTGTAAAATCAATTTTCATTTCTTTTTGACTTATCTTTATTTTGTTTTAAATTTAAAACTTAAAGTTCCTATATAATTATTATCAAATAAAAATTTCAACAATTTAACAAATTTAGTTATATGATGAATAAAGTGTTACAAATTTTTTAAAAATTGTTGATATTAATTGAATATACATTTTTTAAATATATTAATCATTACTTTCTTTATTTTTTTATTATATTTTATATGGTCACTAATATAAAAGTAATTGTTGAATAAACTATAAATCACTTTAGAAAAACTCTATATTCTCATATTTAAGAAACTTGGAATATTATTGAAAAATCTTGGAAAAAAATATATAAATAGTATTTATGAAGTTTATAAAATAATATATATCAAAGTTAGTAGTAATAGTTGTTAGTTTAATATATAGTTGTTAGTTTTAAATTTTGAACTTATTATCTCCAAAAGGTAATACATACAGTTTTGTTCATGTGAAAAATAAAGAATACTTTTAAGATGTATCTCATAGAATTATGAGCGATGTGAAACAAACTTATAAAATTGTTAATTTAAATATATTTTTCTTTATAGGATTTTGAATTTATGACCTTCAATAGATAATACATATGATTTTTGTTTATATGAAAAATAAAATAAGAGTATTGAGATGTGTCACATAAGATTACGAGTGATGTGAAACAAACTTAGTAAATTACTAAATTAATATATTTTTGTCTTTGTGGGAGTTCGAACCCATGACCTCCAATAGATAATACATATGATTGTTGTTCATATGAGAAATAAAGAATAGGTTCGAGATGTGTCACATAGGAATATGGATGATGTGGCACAAAGAGAGATGAAGTGTTCACACGATATTGCGCGCTTCAGATTTAATATATTATAAATAGATAAATAGATTATATATCCTATATACATAAATTGTTACAAAAGTAATTTCATATTTTATGTGGTTTTATATGGATTTTTTTTCTTCTGAATTAGTACTTTTGGAGTTTATCAATGGAAAATGACAATAGAAAAAAGGCTACATGGCTTCAATCCAATATAAGTGTGGTGCAAATTATAATTCTATATTTAATTTTATCATAAGTATTCACTAATTATGTCATTCATTTGTAGACAAGACGATAATATAACTCTATTGATTGTGGGTACTATATGATGAAAAATATGTTGGATATTGTCTCTGTCAATATAACCGAGTCTTGGATGCAGGTATTAAAAATAACTTTACTTTGTTATTTACTTTGCGTTTTGCAACTTAATGTGAATTTTAAAGAATAACTTTATATTGTTATTTGCGTATTGTAGGTATTTGATGATCCAACAAAATTAACAAAAGATGATTTGTATGATTTGCGACTCTGTTGGACAAAATGTTTCTTTGAGTTATATAAAAATTAAGCTTTATCTGGTGAGTTATATAGAATTGTCTATATATATCTAATTTGAGTTTCTTGACTTTGGTGTTGTCTGTTAATGTTAATTGGTGTTATTATTTATTGTCAGCAAATGTTATATAGAATTGTCTATATATATCTAATTTGAGTTTCTTGACTTTGGTGTTGTCTGTTAATGTTAATTGGTGTTATTATTTATTGTCAGCAAATGTGATTTTGGTGTTGTCTACTGAAACTACAACTAATCTTCTTGTGGATTGCCTGTTGGTAATTCAAGCGTGGGAAAAGACTTATAAATGTTTGGATATTTTACTGGTTTTGTTGTTGTAGTAGTCTACCGTATAAACATACTTATAATTTTGTACACTTGTGTATATCCTAGATTAGTACTTTTGTAAATCAATTGTTCATTTTGAAGAATATGTGCATCCTAGCGATTTGGTGCAATGAAATTAACAGGTTGGTTGGAAAAATATGAAAAATTAGATACCAAATAGCGACTTAAATGTGGTATGTGTGATGTTGGAAAAATATGAAAAATTAGGTGCCAAAAAATTTACAGGGATTCCACCTCGATTCCGCTAAAAATAGTCTAATTTATCAAGAAAGATAGCATACATACTACATTGGACGCGTCTTACAACCGATGTTAAATGTGCTTTTATTTATATAAAAAATTAAACTCATATTTCACATTAGATGTAACAGTCACCGATTACAATATTTCACTTATGAATTTAGTTGCAAATGTGTTTCCTACATTAATGTGTAGGTATCATATAACAAACAATGTGAGAGGTAGACTTAAGCATGCGGTAGGGACCAAACAAATTAATGGTGAAGACGGAAAAATGGTCAAACCTAGTCATATTTTGGAAAATATAATGGAGTCTAGAATGTTATAATAAATTATTCTACAAAAGAGTTTTATCTTAAATCTGTCATACACTTCAGAATGGTTTGCGCAAAATATTTGGATTCCTTGAAATATGTTTAAAGCAATATATTAGACCATGTGAAGAAAAAAGTTGTGTGTGCATGAATTGATGAGGTTAGACAATTTAGAAATAATGCAACTAATATAGTTGAATCTACTTATGCTACATTGAATTGGTTGAGAAATAGTAAAAGGATTTGTGTAAGGCTTGGGAATCAGTGAATCAAATGATTGAAAATTAGCATAACGAGATACAAACATCATTTGGTTGTAGAATCACAATATTCAAACATAAATTCAAAGATAGTAATATGTATTCAAGGTTAGTTGACAATATATCTCGAATGAGATTGAACTACAAAACTATGTGAACTGAGAAAATAGGTCTATATAGATCTAAGTATGGTTGTAGACTTAGAAGAACATACGATATTATGTGTGCCTATTTAACGTCAAAGAAGATGAAATTTGGTAGACCTATATGTATGGATAAGGTACACACATATTGAAAAAGACTTTGTTTTGATGATGATGGTATGATCAAAGAGGGTAAATATGATATATCTACTATGGCAAAATGGGAGGTGATTCAAGAGAGATTTTTGAAATTTGATTATAACATGAAACTGTACATCAAAAATCAGCGATCGAAGATAGCCTATCCAGAAATTTTATATATGAAACTACCCACGGAGCTGGTAAAAACTAATAGTGCTCCTTAGAAGGTCAAGCCAACATCGAGTGACAATCCAGCCAAGCGATTTCCATCCTATTTCGAACACATCTACTCACTATATTCAGATTATCTAATTTTATAATCCAAAAAAAGTTCTATTAGAGGTGCTTGCATCAGCAATTTATCGTCGTCACCACCTTTACAAAAAACGATACACATTAAAGAGATGTTTGTTTTTATGCACAAACACAGTAAACGTTGTAAGAACACAAATTGTTTCTTAGTAATATCTCTATGTTTTGATGATAACTCTTATGAAATTTTGTATTAAAGAATTATATACTCTAAAATTTGTTCATGAATATTTGCTGCAGATAATTAAAGTATATATACACCCAAGAGCAAATTAATCTGAACATAGAACTATGGAAGGCTCTGAAGAGTCAGAATCATCTTATAGAAGAATCTGAGCGCTGTCTGCAGAAGAATCTGAAGCAGAAGCTACAAAGGATCTGAAGCAGAAGCTACAGAAGAATCTGAAGCAGAAGCTGCAGAAGGATCTGAAGCAGAAGACTCTAATAAGATCTGAAGACTCTGAAGCATTAAAGAACTTTGTATGAGATTTAAGAAGCTCAGTTTTTCAGAAGACTCTGAGACTACTACACGCTGCATGTACTGAGGATCTGATTCATAAAACTCTGCTCTGAAAGAACTACACGCTAAAGCACACTTGCTGCCTTACTCTGATTCAGCAAAATCTAATGGGAATCCAAGACTCTGATCATGCAAAATCTGATGGTTAACTCTGCTCAAAAGAAATACTTGTTGAAGAAGAATTCAAAGTAATATCATTTGATTTGGCCCAACGACTCTTTCCTCTTTCATGCTTGACACTAGAACACAGACCAAAAGCATTTCTCTGTGCATTCTACTTCCAGGAAAGGTCATGTGATGTAAAGACAAAAAGGTTCAGGCCTTTTCAGTACACAACCTCCAATGTCAAGACTTTGTGAACTACTGTGCATATAAAAGCAAGTCTTCATCATCTTCTTCAGTAGTGATATAGAACCAACGAATCTCTGAAAGAAACTCTCACAAGCTCTCATAAAATATTCTTATTGCTGAGTTTATTCTTTTGTTCTTAACATTAAGTAAAAAATCACTGTTGTGATAAAGCTTGTTAGAAGCATTCATACACTTGTATTAATCTTACATTTTATTGTAATAGTTCCTTAAGAATATCCAGTTGGGATCAGTAGTTCTTGAGAAGACTTTGAACAGTTGTTCTTAGTGCTTAATATTGTAATCAGTTGATTAAATAGTGGATTAAGTCCTTGTTTGAGAAAGAGTTGAAGGTCCAGAAGGAATCATACATGAGGATATATGAGAAAAAAGAACAATATGATGAAATTCATGATGCTCTTATTCCTTATTTTAACGGTGTAACATCGAAGGAAAAATATATGTGTTTCCCTAAAATGGGAGATCTTATAGAAAATTCATATGAGCCGATGTGCATTAATTTGATAAGATATCATTTCTCGTAAACCTTTTTTCCACTTAGAATTGGCTCACTTCAAAATCCAACCTAATGCATTATGTGTATTGAATGACTTTCAAAATCGTAACATTTTGTTCAAGTTTATTTGAAACCAAGATGTCATAATACCATGAACATCTTTTGAAAGGACATATCATTCCACAAAAGAAGCTTAAAATTGGTCGGATACTATGTTGGATAGGATGGAAATTTTTTCCAAGTTGAGAGATATTAAGAAAGAATCAAATCAGAAAAAGTCGAAGGTGGAACCACTCATAAATTTAGGTGGTGGCACATTTTTTGATGCATTATAATTTTTATTTTATGATGAATTTAGGTGGTGACACATTTTTTATATGTAATGTTAGTTAGTTATTTTCATGGATGTTATCCAGATACATTTTAATGTATATCTAATATTACTTGTATGAATATTGAAATTAACACTTCGAACTACCCAATCGATTGGAATCTTAATCCAATCAATTGGAAGAAACCTAAATGATTATACAATCGATTATTATAGTATCTTAATTAATGAATTACGATGCATGTCCATCCAAACTTTCAAAAATGGATCAGAATAATCGATTATTCCACTCATCCAATTGACTGGGCTTAGGAGTCAATCGATTGGGCCATTTAAAAAACGCCCATGAATCTTTTTCTTTTTTGGATTTTCCTTCTCCTATATAAAGGAGGATATGCTTCTACCCATTTGAAATTAATTTTTGAAGCTCTCTCTCTCTCTCTCTCTCTCTCTCTCTCTCTCTCTCTCTCTCTCTCTCTCTCTCTCTCTCTCTCTCTCTCTCTCTCTCTCTCTCTCTCTCTCTCTCTCTCTCTCTCTCTATATATATATATATATATATATATATATATATATATATATATATATATATATATATATATATATATATATATATATATATATATATATATATATATATATATATATATATATATATATATATATATATATATATATAT
This sequence comes from Lathyrus sativus, assembly GCA_963859935.3. Lineage (NCBI taxonomy): Eukaryota > Viridiplantae > Streptophyta > Magnoliopsida > Fabales > Fabaceae > Lathyrus > Lathyrus sativus. Next base: position 635,068,850 of record OZ012735.1, read on the forward strand.
ATATATATATATATATATATATATATATATATATATATATATATATATATATATATATATATATATATATATATATATATATATATATATATATATATATATATATATATATATATATATATATATATATATATATATATATATATATATATATATATATATATATATATATATTATATTTACTTTCATTTTCTCTCATCAAGTCTTTAGTCACATTGGTTTTCAATAAAGTCCTTTTGCGAGTGAGAAGTTGTATTTATGAAAGGATGGTATTGTAAGTTCACCAAAAGACTTTTTTTATACCTTTATTGAACATTTTAGGAATTATTTGGGTTAGAAGTTAAACCCATAAAGGCTTTGGTTTGGAGATTGTGTGATCAAGCCCTTATTTAAGTTCGAAAGTTAAACTCATGATAAAAGCTCTCATAGGTTCTTGATTAGCACGTGGTAAAACCAAGTTAAGTTTAAAGCTTAGTATGGTATTAAAAGTTTGCTAAGGTTCGAGATTAGTCTTGTGTTAAAATCTCTCAGGCTATTAGTTATCCCATGGTTTAATCAAGGTTTAAGGTTCGTGAGCTCAACCCAGTATTAAAAGCTTGCAAAGTTTGTTTAGGAGATTGAAGACTAACAACTCCAAAACTATCATGGAAAGAAGACTAATCGCTTTGATCCGCAGTTTGGAAGGAAGGCTCATTGTTTCACTCCGTTGTTTACTATTTGGTTGGAAGTCAACCTTAAACTTCTTCTTTCCTTATATAAGGAGGATTCGTGAGTACAATCTACGAAAAACTCTCAAATTTTATTGGATAATCTCAAGATCAAATCTTGGAGACAAGACTAAGTCGTTTCTTGACTAAACATGTATAACTCTTAGTGTTCCTCTTTTCTCTTAATTCTTTACATGTCTGTAATTTACATTTTGTCAATTTATTTCTCTGCTACTTAAAATATTTTTAAACTCTAAATTTAAACTATTTTTTTTTTGAACCATGTTTTTCAAAACCATACAATTCAACCTCCTTTATGTGAGAAGTCACGTGTCCAACAATAACTATATCTATATGGAGTTTTCATATTTTGTCATCTGAATGCGATCATACCAGATGGAACTCTAACTCTCAAATTCAACAAATTTAAACCTCAAACTTATTAGGAAGAAAATGTATAGAATATTGAGATTAGATGAAATATATTGTACTTTTTAATTAAAAATTAGAAAGTAAATGGTTGCATCATAATCACAAGAAGTAATGTGAGAATGTGAAGCGGTTAAATTTACCGAATGTTCTTCAAATGTAAGAAATGAATGATGAAAATTGATTTAAAAACTTAATATAAATGAAAAAGAAGAGAGATTGAGATATTTTAGCTATTTCTCCCGCAAATAGTACTTCTTAACATCATTGTATTATTTATTATTTTGATTTCGAAAGTTACCGAGTGGTAAGGGAAAGACATTTTAAAAGAATAATATTCAAACACACCCATTTGTATATTGAATGTGTTTTCGTGTGAAGCTGGTTTCTTGCACAATGGATGAATCTGAATTTTATAATCCAAATAATGATTTTAAGTTTAAAATAACGTTACAATCACGTAAAATAATGTGATGCTGTCAACTCTCTTAACTATCATGTTAGTAATGTAAACTTTGTTTATCGATCAAACTTTATATTTACCAAATAAACTAATAAACTTATAACTAAAATGGTTAGCTAAACTTTCTTACTATTCAAATTTATTTTCTACCCAACTATATATATCTACCCATGCAAGATATGTAGTGCATCATTATCATTATTATAATAAAAATAATAAATCACTTGTATAGTTTTACCGTCTAAGTGTGTTGTTTGAATTATTTAAATCAAAATTGCTTAAGTACTAGTATTGTATAATTATTAAATTGAGTTTTTATGTTGATGTTTTAGCAAAACACAAAATAAAATTACTAATTATTAAATATAATAACAATTTAATATGATTATACTCTTATAAAAAAACTAAATTATCATCATAATTAAATATAAGAGGTTTAAGTAAAAATTATAAATTATAAAATATAATTTAAAATGTAATATTATGTATTTACATATTAAAAGTTATAATTAGTTAAACTTCTGACTATAGTGCAAAATGTAAAACATAAAAAGTTGGATTTGTAGCTTTATCAATTTGTGTATGGACAAAGAAGACTCATTTATTTTTGGAGATTGTTTTTTCTATTTTTAAATGTTGTCTCACACCACTATGAAAATTTTAGAATGTTTCTAGCGTTCAGAAATATATTTTCATATGCATTGATTTTAGTCATTTCTCAGACTAAATTGAAGAGACGTCTTTATTATGTCAAAACTTAATATGCCGATATATCTCCGTATGTGTAAAAAGTATGTTTGAAGATGCATTTCTATAAACACTATTTATTCAAATAGTTGTTGGTGATTCAGAGATGCATCTCTGAAACTTTTCTTTCATATTCCGCACCATACATTTCCTTCTTCCTCCTTCTTCATTTTTTAAAAAGTTAAAAAAAAATTCATTTAAGCTCTACAAAGATTTTACTTCTCATCCATTCATTCAATCTTATATCATTGAAGCTCTTTCTCCTCATTTCTAGCATCTCAAACATTCAATTCTTTACTTCTCATTAATTTGATTTGGGAAGTTTTAAAAAAATTTGTTTACTTTTATGTTTTGATTTATAGTTACTGTTTAAGTTGCATTAGTTGTTTTAGGCACATTAAATAGTAGTGTAAACAAAATTTGTAGGCTAGAAGAACATGCATTGAGGTTTTTTGGGACTGTTAGGGTAGGAAAGAGGTTTCTTCCATGGGAACAATATCGCAGGTTTGTCCGAAGATGCATCTCCGAGTTTGCTCTGCATTGTTTTCGGAGATATATCTCCGAATTGGACTCAGGAAAAAAATTGGATGATTTTGTAGAATTTGTGAATTTCTCCGGACATACTGTTTATATTTGTCTTTGTTTCTAACGCATGTGCAGTGGTTGAAAACAACACTAGTCGGATTAGGTTCGGATGTGTGTCATAAACTGTGTTAGTACGATGTGAGAGGGTAACAGCGAGGACCACGAGGCTATGAGTTGCTAATAACTCGTTTGATTATGCATCTACTTCGCAACCCTGAGGTTCCCACCTGTCTGGTTCTCGTAATTGACTCTCTCAGGCCTCACATGCAGCAGAACTCGAAGTTCTTGTAGCCCTTGTTGACCCTAAACCCTTGTTGATCCTGAAGCCCTTAAAGCTCACGAGAAAGCCGCTGTCGATCCCGATGTCTCATTAGAGTTACTCAGGAGGCCCATTTGACACCTTCTTACTTCATCTTTATGCAGTACATGTTGTTAGACATGTCTGACTTGTAGAGTTATATTTCTTTTCTTTTGCAATACATATGTTGTCAACTAATTAAATCTACATTGAAGGTAATATTTTATTTTTACAGGAGCGTGCTTCCTTGAAATGATTAACCACGACAAGAAGATTTTGGAGTTGGAACAGCTCACTGGTGCTTAGTTCATTGATGTTATTTGTTATTATGAGCTTGTCGGTTTATGTTTTTCAGCTTACATGACCATAAACCACGACATACATACAACTTTTACTGAGAGGTGGCATTCAGATACATCATTTTTCCACCTACCTATAACAGAGATGACCATCACCTTGGACGACGTCTCGTGCCTCATAAATTTTTTCATTAGGGGGAGATTATTGTACTACAAGATGATTGGGCAAAAGGAAGGGGTCGACATGATGTTCAGCCATTTGGGGGCTAGCCCAATTAAGGCTGCATATGAGGCACATGATAGTAGAGGTGCTTAGGAAATGTTATTTTTTTTAAAGCTTTATAAAAATACACATGTAATGGTCCTTGGATGCCAAAGATGATGATATGCAGGTTGAGTACCACCGACAATGTTTGTTGAGGTGTTACCTCTTGTTCTTGGATAACATGTCCACTTTTGTGGACAAAAGTGCAACTTATGTCAATGTAGTGCACCTTAAGTACTTCACCGACTTGACTGCGATCACGAGTACAACGGGGGTCAGGCGAGAGTTATCTTTGGAAGACAAAACAGATAGGGAACTACGCACATTTTTTATATTTTCAGATAAATGTTACGTATGATCTTGATTTTATGGATTAATATATTACATTTTGCTTTCATTTAACTTTAATATAACTTCATTTCACTTTAATTTTACTTTAATATAAGTTGACCTCAAAAAATTATGATGTTGGAACAATGATGCTACTATGAAATGATTTATGAGGATTTTCGAAGATTATCTCCAAAATAATTCACCCTTGCAACTAACACGATTCCAACACCTTTTAAAGAACTTCAGAGAACATTTTAAATATGCATTTTCAAATACACCAAATCAGTATACGAAGATGCATCTTCGAACCATAATTTATTTTTCTATAGCTAGAATGAACTCAAGAAAAAAAATTGACATGCCGTTCGAAAATACATCTCTAAATGATAAACCACGTGTGGTATTAGATGATTTAATTTAAATATTAGGTTTTCATGTCAATATTGTTACTTAATTTAAATTAGGCAATCATATTTAACTTTTCTTTACCTTAAACTTAGAGCATTCGTTTTTCATCGTAGTTTCATTTGTTATAAGATAATAAGACTACATGTTCTCTAACTTTTTATTGTTTTCTTACTAAAGAATGACATTTCATTTTAATTGAATTAAAGAAAAACATATGATTAAATTTGGAGTATTTGATCAAAAAAAATTTGGAGTATAAATGTGGGGTCTAATGGAATCAGTTTAGAATTTTTAAAGGATTGTATTAATATAAAAAAAATAAATAGATGAATTGCTTAAAAAATTCAGTGGGGCCATTTAAAGAATTTAAATGAATTCAAATGGATGTGAATGCTCACAACAATACACGTCAGCACCAAATAAAACGACCATACAAAATTTCTTACCTATTCAAATCTAAGACTTTCATTTTGGTATCAAAGTGAAAAAAATAATATAATAATAATAATAATGGAGTAAAAGAATTGCATAGCTTGGGAAGAAAATACAATTTATTATTAATGGCTACTTTCTAGTACTACTTTCAACAATATTTTTTGGTTTTCCAAAAGAATTTCCATACGAGCCTAAAGCTCGTTTTGGATGATCAATATGTTCCCCTCATTGCATAAAAATGAAACAGGAAAGATCAAAAAGAGTATTTTTTGCACTAGTGCTTATGGAAAGGCCAAAGATTTACAAGACGCTCAAGCATGCTTTTTGTGAAATAGCCAGAAAATCCTGCAGGTGTTGCTGGTGGAAAGTCTTCTGCAGGCATGGCAAACGGGCGAATCATCTTCTCCATCATTTCTAACGTGAGATATGAACCTACTTCTTGCAGCCTCTCTGGACCCATAATAGGTAGTGTATGCTCCTGACGCAGTGAAGTTGCCTCACTATCTTTCTTCTGCAAAAAATATCACACACCAGATATTATTATTACCCATTGAAAACAAGTCCGCCATGTAAAAATACTAAGTTTTTAGCATCTTCACTACTTGTTTTAAGCCGCCAGAAGAGTATGATACTACCAGCTTAGGCTTTAATTTTACAAAGCTCCAGACAATGCACATAATCATCCTGAGCCTAATGAACCCTTTAGGCTATTAGGCCAAATATATTTAACTATATATTATTACCTGCAAAGGGGATAAATCGGCACCACGGCTGAAAGTCAGCTCTATACGGTACCTTTTAGGATCTTCTGCAGCCACCTGTGATTTTAAAGTCAAAAGAAAGTTAGATAAATAGAAATTAAAATATAATTTGCATATTACATAAATGTCCCAGGCAGAAAGCTTGGTTGATAAGCTGAGGGACACTAAGGGTGTTCTAACCACCAAGAGCTCCAAGATTCAAACCTGAAAGCTTACATAACCACTAATTTACTAATATTGCCCTATATAAAAACATATTACACGACTCAAAACAGCCCGTACAACAAATAAGGACATGCAAAATTTTAATTCATTCATATAACGCCCACCACTTAGGAATATAGTAAGAAATTAGAAGCCGAAATGACACACCTCTGTATTCTCAAACATCCTCAGTACAATGTAGCTCATGTAGTCGAGCTCCTTTGTTTGACATAGTCGCTCTAGACCATTATGGGAAACAAGACTCTCTTCTCCTTGAAGAGATTCATCCAAATTGCAATATCGAAGGACATTCATGAGAGAATGGATATGTGATTCCTGTCCACAAAATCAACAAAGACAAAGTATGTAAATAAAGATAACATAATTTTATGCAACAAAATTGATGAATCAGTCTATGGTGATGCATCTACATGGATAAATCGCAGTTGAGGTTTCACATTATTACTAGTTAAAATCAGTTCAGCCATAAAAGGTCTGTTTATTAATGTTTTGTAAACCAGATATCTTTAATCAAACAAATTCGTACTACGGAATCTTGAGATTCTACTTAACTTCAGAGTATGGATGTGAATGATGAAATTTCATAACAAAGACAGGAATGAAACATCTTCAGAAAATTCAGTGTACTAATTGCCACTATTTAACAAAGGAAGTAGAACTTTAAGTAAAACTACAACATCAATGCAGGTGTCTAACACGAAGTTTCCTTTACGCATAAGCCATTAGATGATAGCCAAAGAATGATTTTATACATATCTAAAACATCCCCTTCATCAGATTCCATTAGGCTTGAAGCTTGGACAAGGAAAAGTTGGAAGAACCAATACACACTATTTGCTGAGATATCTTTGGGGTTGAGTTAAGCCAAAAACTAATTTATATCATGATTTTAGAGCCTATCCGAAATCTATTACTGAACCACCAGTTATCAAGCCACCTACAAATGTCCTTCCATGCAAACTTCACGCTTCAGATGTCTGGTCCAAAGCATGAGATCTTACATTGACATGTGATGAGCACTAATATAGTGATTATAAGTGGGAGCAACCCACATCTACTGAGCTAGATTTTGGGGTTGAGTTAAGCCCAAACCCAGATTCTAATAACATAGAAATTGTTGACTCCCACATCGACTAGGGATATGAGCTATGTAGTGCACATAAAAGCTCATGGGGTTTATCTTACAAGCCAATTTTGTAGACTCAATCTAAGCTCAAGGAAGGTATTAGAGTCTATTCTAAATTCATTTTTGGGCTAAGATCTTTGTTTTTCCACCCGTATTTTTCCATGCTCAAGATGTCCAATCCTGTGTATAAGAGGTGTTGAGAGTCTTACATTGACTAGAGTTATGGTCTTTATAGTGCTACAGCTTGGACAACTTTTACCTTACAAGTAGATATTTTATAGTTGATTTAAGCCCGACCAAATTTATAAAAGGATATTAAATTTAATTAAGATTGTGGGCATAAAATATCTTCACAAGGTTTTTACAACAAAATTCAGCACTCACTGATGTAAAGTATAGGCGTGTTCGCACATGGCGATCAGGTGTCTTCACATTTGCATACCTGGTGCAAAATGAAGAAATTAGAATAGAGCATTATGATATAAAAATATAAGATGATATGATAATCACTTTGGATCTAAACGATATTTGGTCTCTTTATCATCATCATCTTCCTGATCCATTGAAGTCTCACTCATAGTGCTGCATTTTTGTATTTCCTCATTCTCATGAATTCTTTTTGACTTGCCCTCTGTATCTTCATTTTCAACTTTCATGGATGATAATGAATTGTCTTGGTTATTCTTTAGCTCGGCGACACTAATTGCTTCCTCTCGAGTGTTCCTCACATCAATTAGAATTTTTCCCAATAACCGACGAGCTACCTGAATTGAAACAGTAAAACAAGTTAAGCAGGTGGCCATAGTTTTAAATACATAGTTGAAACAATGCATTTAATTTTAATACAACATAAGAGTATTTGCATGAAACTAAAGACAAATAATTCCTGCATGGAATAGTTATAAAATTGTCATTAGTGTCACCGATAATAATAATTTCCCCCTCCCAAATTTTATATAAAAAAATACAAAGTTATAGAAGTTCCTTAACCTAGCCTGCATTTTAAGAATACCTATTTCATAAGGTGATTATTTCTTACTTATATTTGGGTTTTAAAGATGTAACATATCTATCATCAATATTATAATCAAGGAGCGGCAACATGGTATATCTATAACACGCATACGAGCAAAAGTTGCACCTTTTTTTAGGCATTTCTCTAACTACCGGAAGTTGTAAACGATAACATTTCTTTGCTTATATATTATTTATCCTTGGCAAACAATTCCCTCTCGCTTTTGGTGTTTGTATAATTTAAATATTCAAAGCCAACTAATTCAAAGTAATTCAAGAAACACTGCGACTAATACAACGTAGAAAGGGTTAGATCTATTACAAATATATTATTGACAGTCTAATCTGTGTTAGCAAGATGCTAATTCTCGGATCTGAACCCTAGACCTTCGATCACAAAAGACAATAACTCCCACCGTTGCAACAAGGCTTCAGAAGGAAAATATAAAATAACGCTTTACAGATTTGCAAAGTTAAGTGACATTTGGGAGTTTTCTTACAACAGAAGTTTACCTTTGAGCCAATTTTCAGTTTCTGCTTTGGATTAATTCCATATTCATTTGGAATCACACCATCAGCAAGCGCCTGCAAATAGCGGGGAAGATTAATCACAAAGGCAAGCACCGTGACTGATCCCAGCAGCCATAGTTGATAAATATAGAAAGGAAAGTAGTGCAGGTAGGTTTATTTTTCTCCTGCAGGCAACACTTTTAGTTGTCACTTAAAAAAGACTAAGCCCAAACATACTGTTCAGAATTTGCTTCAGATAAGTTTATTATTGTGATGAATGCTCTCACTGGCCTTTATAAATGTAGATATCTTTAAAAAATTCCGAGTGAGGCACATGGAGGAAAATTGCATTTTCCAAATAGAAACCGATCTTATTGATCCACAGAGCCCAAAATGAGACTGTTTCACATGATTTAAAAATAAGAGCAATGCAGCCAAATGTTACACAGCATGAAATTTGCACAGCCTAATGACATGACATCATCAGCATCAAGAAGTAATCAAGAAGTATATTTTAAATGTATATCAAAGGGATTTCAAATGTCGCCTTGTTAACATTTGTCTTATATTTGTTCAATTAATAGATTTGTTGTAATGGGCGATTCCTCAATCATTGGATGAGTCTTACTGATTGTTGAATATTTTTTGCTTTCAATTATGTTGAGTTGAGAAACATTTTCCCTAACATTCTTTTATGTACCTGAGCCACTTTGAAAAGCTCATCGAGACCTTCAAGATTAAGATGTGCATTATGCAAAAGATCATACCTGCGAAAAGTAAGTCAATATTAACTATACACACAAAAGAACAATAACAACAGAGCTTAAATGAAACCTCCAATATTTTCATCAAACTCGTAGAAATGAAGATTAGTTTATCTTTTTCACATATCTGATACTGCTGATCAGGTGCATAACACACAAAAGACAAGAGTTTACAGCGTTTCAGTTGACAATAACTCAACGAGTAAATTTTCCTCAACTAACAATGAGTTTCACATTCAAAGATTGTTGCCTACTTAAATTTTATGTCTTTTATTACAAGACTAGGTTGCTATTACTACATCAGTCTCTAACTATAACACCCTCTTAGATAAATCATGGGAATTAAAAAGTGGTTGTGACATTAAGCTTGTTGACAATTGGTATTGTTTTTACAGAGTTACCTTTCAAGAAGAATTAGTGATAGGAAACTGGATTTGGACCTTAGTGATAGGAACCCAAAATTAAGACGAACAAAAAATGTATTATTTATTGAATTAATAACTATTAAAGAGAATGATCCCTAGAAACAGACCAAATGCTCCTCAAAGGAGAGATGATTCTCACTTTTCCCAACCCAAAAGGTTTCTAACAGAAAATAACCCCAATGCATTCTCCCTTGCTATCAGTGTCCTTATATAACTACCCTTCCCTTCTAACATAAGCAGTTGTAACCAGATCTCTATCCAGCCTCTCTATTGGACTAAGGCCCAAATCCAATATCCTGTCAATTAGTTAATATTTATATTGGAGTATTTATTATAAATTGTAAACAAAGATGTAAATAATTATGGATATGTTAGTAAAAAAATAATTAATGCAGTTGAAAATTCATAGAGGGTCTTATAAAAAAGAAAAGACGTAGTATTATAGTGAATAGTGACATCTGATAGAGTTTGATAAAGTAGAGAGAATTAGAATAGGTTGAGAATTTCTCATGTTCAATGTATTCAATGTGAAGCTGTTATAACAAATTGGACAGCTCAGCAAGAGGATAACAGAGATCTAGAAATGACTAACTAACTTTATCTTTAACTATTCTAATAGTCCCCCTTAGAGGCTGAGGGTGGTTTGAACAAGTCATTCTAGTTTAACACCTTCTGCTTTGCTCGCAGAGGTACAAATTTTGCAGCAGATAGGGGTTTAGTCAGAATATCCGCCCACTGATCTTGAGCAGGAACATGAGCCACAAAAAGACTTTTGCTGAGGACTTTTTCATGCACAAAGAAGATGTCAAGCTCCATATGTTTAGTCCTATTGTGGAGAATAGGATTGTGGGCAAGAGTAACAGTGCTCAAGTTGTCACATAGAATCTTTGGCACTTTAAAAGGGCAGTGAAGCTCCTTAAGCAAGGACCGAATCCTAGTTAGCTCAGCAGCCAATTGAGCCATGCTGCGGTACTCAGCTTCAGCACTTGACCTAGCTACAAGTTGCTGCTTCTTAGACCACCAAGAAACCACATTTGGACCAAGAAAGACACAGGCCCCTGAAGTTGACCTTCTATCATCTGGGTCTGATGCCCAGTCAGCATCACAGAACCCTAACAACTGCATAGACTGCTGAATAAAGGCAGGTTGAAGAAGCAGACCATGATGAAGAGTACCACTCAAATACCTTAAGATCCTCTTGACTGCCTTCCAATGTTCCTCTAAGGGATTGGACAAAAACTGACAAACTTTATTGACAGAAAATGATATTTCAGGCCTGGTCAATGTGACATATTGTAAGGCACCAACAATTGATCTGAACTGAGTTGGATCATCTACAGAGGCAGAACCAACCTTTGACAATTTACTGCTAGACACCATAGGAGTAGGCATGCCATTGGCATTCAGCATATTTACCTTTGAAAGCAGATCAGTAAGGTATTTAGTTTGAGATAGCAACAAAGAGACATTAGGTAGATGAGACACTTCAATACCCAGAAAATAGTCTAGTTGTCCCAACTGTTTTAGAGAAAATCTGTCATTGAGGTGCTTGATCAAGGAGGTAATAAATGAGGCAGAATTCCCTGTGATGATGATATCATCAACATATACCAGAATCATGATATGAAGATGTCAGAATCTGTTTTATTAGCTGTATTATTTCTGTCAGAATCAGTGTTTTATTAGTTGTAGTATTTCCTTATTTAGCAGATTACAATTATAGTGTATGAGGGAAATATCCCTGGATCATAGGGATCTGATAGTTTAGGTGTTATTGTATTTCCTAAAATAGCTTTCTAGCCTTGTATATATGACTGATGTATTCTCAGCATAATTGATATAAGAAAATCAATTTATTCTACCCTAATTTCTGAGATGGCATCGGAGCTCTCAAATTCTGGGAGCCACCTCTGACTGTGCAAACCAAAAAACCCTAGTCGGCAGCCTTCATTGCTGCTAATCATCCTTTTTTTCTTTTCAGCCTTCATTGATGTCCATCATTCCTTTCAGGGCAGCCTTCATTACTGCTGTGATTTGCAGTTTTGTTCCTTTGTTGTCGTCGCAACAATCAAATACATCCTCACTGCATTGAGGTTGTTGTACTGTTGTGGCCATGGCAAACCCAACTGATGAAGTGGTGCAGAAAACTCAGGAAACTGATGAAGTGGTGCAGAAAACTCAGGAAGAGCTACAGAACGTCAACACTGCCTACCGATTGAATAGGAAGAATTACTTGAAATGGTCCCAGCTTGTTGGCAGAACTTTGAAAGGTAAAGGGAAAGCTAACCACTTGACTGATGACTCCCCCAAAGAAGGAGATCCCAAATTTAAAAAATGGGACGAAGAGGACTCTATGATCATGGCATGGCTATGGAACTCAATGATCCCAGAAATCACTGATACTTGTATGTTTCTTAATTCTGCAAAGGAGATTTGGAAGGCCATGGAGGAGACATACTCCAAAGCTAAAGATGTTGCTCAAATATATGACGTGAAGGTGAAGACTATGGCTGCAAAACAGGGAAACAAGACTGTTACAGAGTACCCCAATCAACTCAAATCATTGTGGATGGAGTTAGATCACTACAGGGTCATAAAAGCCAAGTGCCCAGCAGATTCAGCAATGTTCAAAGAATATATTGAGCAAGATAGAGTCTATGATTTCTTGGTGGGGCTTAACTCTGCTTTTGATCAAGTGAGAGCCCAGATCCTTGGAAAAGAAAAAGTTCCAGGAATTAATGAAGTAGTAGCTATGGTCAGAAGTGAAGAAAGCAGAAGGGGAGTCATGCTAGAAAACCTAACCACGGAAAATTCAGCCATGGTAGCTTCTGGGGCCTCGGCCATGATGGCAGACCAGAAAAAGTGGGGCATAAGTAATATGGAAAAGAAAGGTGAAGGAGTGTGATGTACCTACTGCAACAAGCCTCGCCACACTCGTGACAACTGCTGGAAGCTGATCGGAAAGCCACCTAGCAGAGAATGGGGGCCCCAAAACCGAGACAGGGAGGTGGGAAAAAAAGGAGACAACACAAGAAAGGGAGGACAAGCACACATAGTTGCAACCAGTGAAGAAAACAAGGGAGGAGTGATTCAACTTAACCAAGATGAAGTAGAGAAGATGAGATCATTCCTCAACAAGTTGGACAAACCAACAGGTAGTTATTCTCTAGCATATTCAGGTGAGTTTCTTTCCTTTGGACTTAATGCCTCAGATAAACACTATAACCAATATTGGATACTGGATTCTGTGGCTACTAACCACATGACACCTCTACCTAAACATTTCTCCTCTTACACCCCTTGCCTTAGCAATAAGAAAATATCCACAGCAGATGGCACTCTGATGACTGCAGCAGGTCAAGGAGAAGTTCAAATAAGCTCATCCAAAACCCTTAAAAATGTCCTTCATATTCCTAAACTATCTGTCAATCTGATTTCCATAAAAAAACTCACAAAAGACCTATCATGTAATGTTATTTTTTATGACAATGCTTGTATACTGCAGGACAAGCACTCGGGGAGGACGATTGGACATGCTAGAGAATGGAATGGCCTTTACTACTTGGACAGCCCGAATCTGCCACCAGACCTACAAAATAGCAACTCTTTTTTCTCTGACTCAATAAAGACCAACAGGGAGAAAGTCCTCCTACATCATTGTCGTCTTGGACATCCTTCCTTTAGAGTCATAAAAATGTTATTCCCTTCTCTTTGTAGCAAATTAGATGTGGAGAGTCTTCATTGTGAAGTGTGTGAGTTTGCTAAGCACAAGCGTGTACCTTTTCCAATTAGTAATAATATGAGCACTTTTCCCTTCTATTTAATCCATACTGATGTGTGGGGACCCTCAAATATCCCAAATGTTTCTGGTGCCCGTTGGTTCCTTACATTTATAAATGATTGTACTCGGGTCACATGGGTTTTCTTACTAAAACAAAAGTCCGAAGTCAGCTCTGTGGTCCAACATTTTTTCTCCATGGTAAAAAATCAGTTTGGTGTTAGCATTAAAAGGATTAGATCCGATAATGCCAAAGACTACTTTAATCATGAGCTTATTTCCTTCTGTCAAAAGGAAGGTATCATTCATGAGTCATCTTGTGTCAAAACACCTCAACAAAATGGGATTGCTGAGAGGAAAAATGGACACCTACTAGACCAAACTTGGGCTCTTCTTTTTCAACATAAGGTTCCTAAAAGGCTTTGGGGCGAAGCTGTTTTGACTGCATGTTATCTAATTAATAGACTACCTTCTAGTATTCTAGCCTCAAGAAGTCCTATGGAGGTTCTGTCTTCTTTCTATCATAATGTGTCCACATCCAATCAACTCGTTCCAAGAATATTTGGGTGTGTATCTTTTATACATATCCACAGTGGTGATAGAGGTAAACTTGATCCTAGAGCCTTAAAATGTGTTTTCAAAGGATACTCATCCACACAAAAGGGGTATAAATGCTATCACCCACCATCCAAAAAATTCTGTGTCCAGAGATGTCACTTTTTTTGAGCAAGAAAGTTACTTCCACCAAGATCATCTTCAGGGGGAGAATACAAGAAAATAAGATGATTTCCTTATGCTCCTTGACTTAAGTTTAGGACCAGAAGTAGGGACTAGAAGTGTAACAACTTTTGAGAAGGAGGCAACTTCTGAGGAAGAGGCTCAACCCACTAAGTCCACTCAAGATGGAGCTGATGTAAGATTTGGGAAAAATCTGGTTTATACAAAGAAGACAAAGGCCATTCCAGAATCTGCCCATGTCCAAGAATCCAACCCAACACTACATGAGGTAACTACCCTTGATCCTTTAATCTCCACTGAATCAATCTCTGATTTTCCCACTGTACAAGAACCCGAATCCGGTTCAGCACCACTTCATGAGGACCTAGATATTCCAATTGCCCTTAGGAAAGAAACTAGGAAATGTACCACCAAGCCACTTTACCCTCTGGCCAATTACCTATCATTTAAAAAATTCTCACCTACCCATAAAGCCTTCCTCACAAGCCTAAACACTACAGCCACACCTACCTCCCTATCTGAGGCATTGACTGATAGGAAATGGAAACAAGCCATGGACTTGGAAATGGAAGCATTAAAAAAAATAGCACCTGGGATTTGGTTACTCTCCCAAATGGAAAAAAAACAGTAGGATGCAAGTGGGTATATACTATAAAATACAAGGCTGATGGATCCATTGAGAGGTATAAAGCAAGGTTAGTAGCTAAGGGATTCACTCAAACTTATGGAGTGGATTACATGGAAACGTTTGCTCCAGTTGCAAAAATGAATACAGTTAGGGTGATACTATCCCTAGCGGCTAATTATGGTTGGAACTTGCAACAATTTGATGTTAAAAATGCATTCCTCTATGGGGAACTTGAAGAGGAGATTTACATGGAATTGCCCCTTGGATATGGTGTAAAAAATGCTGCCAACACTGTTTGCAAGCTAAAAAGGGCATTGTATGGGCTGAAACAATCACCACGAGCGTGGTTTGGTAGGTTTACTAAAGTTATGATAGGTCTGGGCTTCAAACAAAGTCAAAGAGACCACACTTTGTTCATTAAACACTCTATGTCAGGGGGAGTAACAGTGTTACTGGTTTATGTGAATGATATTATAGTGACAGGTGATGATGAGGAGGAGCAACAACTGTTAAGCCAACATCTAGCCAAGGAATTTGAAATTAAGACCTTGGGAAAATTGAAGTATTTTTTGGGAATTGAAGTGGCTAATTCTAAAAAGGGGATCTTCATATCTCAACAGAAATACATCACTGATTTGTTGAAAGAAACTGGTAAGACAGCATGCAAGCCTACAAGTACACCAATTGATCCAAACCTGAAGTTGGGAAATGGAGAAGAAGATACTGCAGTTGACAAGGAAATGTATCAAAGACTAGTTGGTAGACTGATATATTTATCTCACACTAGACCTGATGTTGCATTTGCTGTGAGTCTAGTCAGCCAGTTCATGCACCAACCGAAGGAGGTTCACTTACAAGCTGCACTAAGAATTGTGCAATACTTGAAAGGGACCCCAGGCAGAGGAATTTTGTTTGAACGGAATAGGAGTGTAAGTCTCGAAGCATATACAGATGCAGACTATGCAGGGTCGATTGTGGATAGGAGGTCGACTACAGAATATTGCACTTTCCTTGGAGGGAATCTTGTGACTTGGAAGAGTAAAAAACAAAGTGTGGTGGCTAGATCCAGTGCTGAAGCAGAATTCAGGGCAGTGGCACAAGGGATATGTGAGCTATTGTGGTTGAAGATCATCTTTGAAGACTTTTAAGCATAAAGTTGGATGAACCAATGAGACTTTATTGTGATAACAAATCTGCTATTAGCTAGCCCATAACCCAGTGCAGCATGATAGAACCAAATATATTGAAGTTGACAGACATTTTATCAAAGAAAAATTAGACAGTGGCCTGATCTGCACTCCATATGTCTCCTCACAAGACAACCTCGCAGATATTCTAACGAAGGGGCTGAATAGCAACAACTTTGAGAAGATTGTTTCCAAGCTGGGAATGGAAAATACCTATTCACCAGCTTGAGGGGGAGTGTCAGAATCTGTTTTATTAGCTGTATTATTTCTGTCAGAATCAGTGTTTTATTAGTTGTAGTATTTCCTTATTTAGCATATTACAATTATAGTGTATGAGGGAAATATCCCTGGATCATAGGGATCTGATAGTTTAAGTGCTATTGTATTTCCTAAAATAGCTTTCTAGCCTTGTATATATGACTGATGTATTCTCAGCATAATCGATATAAGAAAATCAATTTATTCTACCCTAATTTCTGAGAGAAGATTGCCTTGATGCAGCAGAAACAAGCTGGGACCACACCTACTAGCCTGAAACCCATGCTGAAACAGGGCACTCTTGAGTTTGTCAAACCAGGCCCCAGGGGCCTGTTTTAATCCATAAATGGCTTTATTTAACCTGCAAACAAGAGACTTATCAGATGATTCAAAGCCAGGAGGTTGTTGCATAAAGACTTCCTCCTCAAGAGTGCCATTTAGAAAGTCATTATTCACATCAATCTGCTGAATAGTCCATTTATTTGTGACAGCAATGGTTAGAACAACTCTGACTATGACAGGCTTGATGACTGGTGAGAAAGTGTCCTGAAAATCACTTCCAGCCCTTTGATGGAATCCTTTAGCCACTAATCTGGCCTTATATCTGTTTATGGATCCATCAGAATTTTCTTTAGTCCTGAAAACCCACTTACATCCTATATGCTTCCTAGAATCAGATGCTTTCACCAATGTCCAGGTCTGATTTTTCATCAATGCCTGATATTCCTCTTTCATTTCCTGAAACCAATGGGGAACAGCCAATGCTTGGTCAATGGATGTAGGTTCCATATGGGTCAAAAGAAGTGTGGGACGAGTAATGCCTCTTTTAGCCCTAGTTTGCATAGGATGCACATTGAGAGGATTAACAAAAGGTTGGTTAGGGTGAGGAGGGATGGGAGATATGGTTTGAAAGGAAGAGGGAGAAATAGTGTTGGCTTCAGCAGGATCAGAAAGAATGAGAGCAGGGGAACAGGGAGGTGAAGCTGTGGATGAAGTGGATATGACAAGTTGCTCATGATGATTAGAAGCTGAAACAGGACTAGGATTGAGAGCGGAGGGAGAGGCTACAGAAGTAGAGGGAATGTCAGAATCACTGGAAGTGTGATTTTCAGTGTGATTTTCAGCCTGACTGGAATTAGTTTGGTTGGGGAGAGGAGAGTTTTAGCTTGACTAGCAGCAAGGGAGGGAAATAAAGAAGGCACAGGCCAAGAGGAAGCACTAGGAGTTGAGGAAGAAGGTAAGAAATGTTGAGAGTGAGTGGGAAACATAGTGGAATAAGGAAATTTAGATTCATGAAACACAACATCTTTAGAGATATAAATGTGTCCATCTGAAGCAAGACACTTGTATCCCTTATGAGCCGTGGAATAACCAAGGAAGATACACTCTTGGGACCTATATGCTAACTTGTGAGAATTATAGGGACGAAGATAGGGATAACAAGAGCAACCAAAGACTTTAACAGTTAGGGGGTTTGTTAAGAAGTTTAAAGTAAGGTGAATAATTGTCAAGTGTGGGGCTGGGAATTCTGTTAATGAGATATGCAGCTGTGACAAATGCATGGTCCCAAAATTTTAAAGGAAGGGTTGACTGGGCAAGAAGAGTTAGGCCTGTTTCAACAATGTGCCTATGTTTGCGTTCAACAAGCCCATTTTGATGGTGTGTATGAGGGCAAGTGAACCTATGAACAATGCCCAACTCAGTGAGATACTTGGTGAGAGGTCTAAATTCTCCTCCCCCATTACTTTGAACATATTTGATGAGACAATTAAACTGCAGCTCAACCATTTTCTTAAACTGAATAAACTGAGTGAAAGAGTCAGATTTGAGTTTAAGAGGGAACACCCAAACAAACCTAGAGAAAGCATCTACACAAGTTAGAAAATATGTGTATCCTCCTGCAGATTTTATAGGGGCAGGACCCCAAAGATCACAGACAACTAACTCAAAAGGATGAGTATACACTGCGGTAGATAAAGAAGAAGGTAACCTATGTGACTTGCCAAGGCAGCAAGCATGACACAGTTCTGTAGATGGTTTGGGAAGGATGGGGAGATTGCATAGTTTGAAAATCTCAACAAGAGCATGATGATTAGGGTGCCCCAATCGAGTATGCCACAGAACATATTTATTAGTTGCTATAGATGATGAGCTATTTGAATGTGTTGAAGATAACTCAGTGCTGTAAGTAGTAGAATTAAGAGAAGGAGAATGGAAAAGACTGCTCACAATGTTATTATTATATGTATTAGGATTACAAAGAGTAATATAGTGGGAGATACAATTTGACAAACAATTGGAAATATTACTATTGTGTGTTACAGAAGAACAAGGGAAACTACAACTACAATTATTCTTGGAGACAGATTGAGCAGAACAGAAATTAAGGCTTGTAGAGGACTTAGGCAGTTGAGCGGCAGGATTTGTAAACTTGTAGAGGCCATCACTTCCAACAGACCCACGAAGTAACACTTCAGAAGAAGCATGAGATTTGACAACACAGAATTTAGGATGAAATTCAAAGAAAACATTGTTGTCTTGAGCAAATTTGCTCACACTCATCAAGTTTTTGGTGATGTGAGGAACAAGTAAGAGATTTCTAAGAGTAAGGGATATGTTAGGATTGTTTGGTAAGGAAAAGGACATAGAACCAATAGAATTGATAGACAAACCTTGGCCATTTTCCATGAAGACTTGCTCAGTCCCAGGCAATGAAACGGAATCAGACAAATTAAAGGCCCCAGGAGTAACATGATGAGACGCACCTGAGTCAGGATACCACTATTGATTGTTGAAATTAGCTTCAGAACCTGCATAGAAGGCTTGTGGTGCTGAAGATCTAGGAGGTGCAGCTCTTGGAGCAGGATAGCCAAAAGGAGAGGGATACACAGGACGTAGTGGCATGAGGAAAGGATTGTACTGAGCCCTTTGATGTGTGTATGCAGCACCAATGGAGTTGGAGTAACGGTAGTAACAAATAGAAGCATCATGTCCAGATTTGTGACAAATCTGACATTGCATTTTGCCAGAGCGTCCTCCTCCACGGCCTTAACGGCCACCTCCACGACCAGAACGACCTCCTCGTGAGCCATAACCCTCAGCATTAACAGTAACGTGACTCGTACCTTGAGGAAAAACGTCCCTGGCGGTGGGATCAGTAGGAACCGACGTAGAAGGTGGTGCTGCCTGAGTAAGATTCGCCATCGCAGGCTCCGTAGTAACGGCTTTGCGATGCTTCTCCAGACGCGACTTGATAACGCGAAAACGTATATATTAAATTCCATAATTCCATGCTACTAACGGTCGATTTCACCCCGATTTCGTACCATATCCGCATTGTTTTTTAAGTATTTTGCAGGTTTACGAAGTCAACACTCAAATGAAGCAAGACAAGGAAAACAAATACTAAAAGACTCATAACAGAAGAAAAAGGACGAAAAAGTAGCAGATATGAACTTTGCTGATATGACGGTCGTCACAGGTCCCTTACGACCGTCACGTGCGTGACGACCGTCATGACCGTCACGAATGTCATGAGCTCCACGAGCGTCACAGGTCCCTTACGACCGTCACACTTACAAATTCTGCACAACGTCCACATCTTAGAACGTGAAACAGCCCAAAACAGAAGCACGACTCCCTGGATTTTCTGACCCTCAATTGCACATCCAGAAGCAGTTCAAGTACAAATCATTCACTATAAAAGGAGAGATTGGGGACTGAAATAGGGGAGCCGCATTGAAGACCACGAAGTGCTTCCGAATTTACTACAGAGAGTTTTTTCTTGTTTCTGCTTTCCTTTCCTTTTGTTTCCTTTCCTTTGTTTTCTTTCCAGAATTCAATTGTAATTTTCGTTCTTTAAATTTTCGTACAATTAATAGTCACCAGAGTAATCTTGCCGACATTATGGAGGACTATCCAAGTGCCGAACCAGAATTGTTTACAGGTTCCGTTATTATTAATTAATTCTATTTGCTGTAATATGCATGTTTACAAGTTCTGCTATTTTAATTTAATTATGCATGCTTTAAATTTCATGTCTAGCTAAACCGCATCGATCGGTATGTAATGAACTAATAGAACGAGGTTCGATAATAACCGGCGTATTTTCCCTTTTTTCAAACTTGTTTCTGGCTCTAGTTTTTAAATCAAAATTTGTTAAACTAAACTTCGTCATGACAACGAGAATTTATTTAAAGTAATCTCGCCACGACAGTGGGAGATTCACTAAGGTATGAACCGACATGCGAAAGCTGAGGCTAGGACCAGATAGTAAAAACTAGGCATCTATTTTAAACACAGCGAAAGCACTTTAAAAGAGATTAGAACTCAATGGTTTTCAAAAATCAATTTTAACCCCAAACGGGATAGCGAAAGCATACGTTCCGCCTTAGAGTTGCGACTAGCGTCAACAACCATCGTGAGACAAAGGTCTTTAAACCGTTATTTTCTTCTCAAAACCATTTTGAAACTATTAAACCGCGCCGGTAACTTATCGAATCCTCGAAGCACTAAGTCATGGCATACCGATTCCCCGCATTAATATTCTAAAAAACCTTTTAGCCTTTCTTTAACTTAGCCTTTACTTTTGCATATTTCCCCTTAAACCATATACGACCTAGCTAAACACAGTAACGTCCGAGTACACTAGATTGATTACGAGTCCCTGTGGGATCGATATCTTTATTACTACGCGATAGACTGTACACTTGCAGTTAATTCGATTAGACTCGGAAAGTCGCGACCAAGTTTTAGGCGCCGTTGCCGGGGACCCGTTTAGTCAATAGTGTAACCCTTTGTTACGCAGTATAGATTAGGTTAACTATTTTATTTCCCTTTACTCGTTCGTCGATTGTATGCCAAGTACTCGCTCACAAAGCGATATCTTACAACCTCCAATCGCCGAACTAGAGCGCTTCTTACACCTAAGAAGGCGCATAATTGAATATCAACGAAAACATAATATTCCCGATCTTCTAGCTCATACTCCTGAACCTGTTGAAGAATCGAAAATGGCTGAAGGACCTCGGAACAAACCTCTGAAGGACTACGCTACCCCACCTCAGCTAGAGCCTCATATTAGCATTGTTGCCCCCGCTATCAATCGGAACGATTTCGAACTAAAACCATCATTGTTGTCAGCTGTACAACAACATCAATTCTCAGGAAATGCAACTGAGGATCCGAATGAACACTTAACGAAATTTGTGCAATACGCAGACACAGTGAAGGCAAATTGAGTAACTCCAGATGCAATAAGACTTCGTCTTTTTCCTTTCTCTCTTAGAGATAGAGCTTGGGCTTGGTTACAATCCTTGCCATCCAACTCCGTTACAACGTGGGAACAGTTGAAGAACGTTTTCTTAGCGAGATACTTTCCGCCAAGCAAAACTGCTATGCTTAGAGCTCAAATCAACGGATTTCGACAGAAAGATGCTGAATCTCTCTACGAAGCCTGGGAAAGATTCAAAGATATGATGAGAGCATGTCCTCATCACGGTTTGGAAAACTGGGTGACAATTCATACTTTCTACAATGGGCTTCTGTATAACACCAGATTAACAGTAGACGCCGCCGCGGGCGGTGCACTTATGGATAAGCCGTACGATGAAGCCTATCAACTTATCGAAAACATGTCTCAGAATCATTGCCAATGGGGAGGTGAAAGAACTCCATCAGAGAAACCCGCAGCAAAAGGTGGGATGTACGAGATCAGCAGTCTTGAAAAATTCAACGCTAAGGTGGATGCTCTAACGCAGAAAATCGACACTTTAACTGTAACGCCACCTGCAACCGTAGCTGATGTAACTCCAAATTGCAAGTTATGTGGAATCGCCACTCATAATGCGCCCGAGTGCCCATTATTGGCAGGAATTCCACCAGACCAAGTAAATTACGCTCAAGGTAACCCTTACGCGAATATCTACAACCCAAGATGGAGGAACCACCCGAACTTTTCCTACAAAAGCGATAATGCCTTGCAAGCACCTGCTGCTCCACCAGGATATCAGAAACCAGCCGTAGCTACCCCGACTGCCCCAAGAAAATCAAATCTTGAATTGATGATGGAAAAATTCATAGCTACTCAAGCTCAAACGAACAAAGAATTCCTGAATCAAAACATACACACTAGCGAGCAGATTAAACAGCTAACCAGCAAAGTATACGCTTTGGCCACCCATCACAAAATGCTTGAAACGCAAATATCACAAGTGGCTCAACAACAAGCTTCTGCAGCCGCACCAGCTGGTACATTTCCTGGTCAGCCAGACCCAATCCAAAAGGTCATGCAAACGCTGTCATATTAAGAAGTGGAAAAGAACTGGACGGACCAACCGACCCTAGGAGTGAAAACTCAGCCATGCATCAGAAAACTGATAAACCAGCAGAAAAGGAGTCTAAAACCGAAAAGGAGGAAGATAACGAGCAAGAGGCCGCCAAAGATGAAAACCCATATGTGCCCCCACCGCCATATAAACCACCAATTCCTTATCCTCAAAGATTCATAAATTCCAAAACTTCAAGACAATTTAAGAAATTCGTAGAACTTCTGAAACAACTGAATATCACCATTCCTTTCACAGAAGCTATAACTCAAATGGCGTCATACGCTAAATTTCTCAAAGAAATCCTGTCTAACAAAAGAAAAATCGAGGATAAAGAAACAGTTACACTTACTGCCGAGTGTAGCGCAATCATTCAAAATAACATGCCTCCTAAACTGAAAGACCCAGGTAGCTTCTCCATACCTTGTGTCATAGGAAAGTTCGTCATAGACAAAGCTTTATGCGATCTAGGAGCCAGTATAAGTGTTATGCCCCTATCTATATGCAAAAAGCTGAATATGGGAGAACTAAGACCAACTAAAATGTCCGTGCAATTGGCTGACCGATCAGTCAAATATCCCGTCGGTATACTGGAAAACGTTCCAGTACGCATAGGTCAATTCTACATTCCAACCGACTTCATAATCATGGATATTAAGGAGGACTCTGTTACCCCAATTATCTTAGGAAGACCCTTCCTAGCAACAGCCGGAGCTATTATAGACGTAAAGAAAGGCAGGCTAACATTCGAAGTAGGAGAAGAAAAGATAGAATTCATCCTCACCAAGTTCTTAAAAGCACCAGCCATAGATGACACATGCTATTTAGTAGATGTCATTGACGAATGCATACGAGAACTGGAAAAGGAAGAGACTAAATATTCTGAAATCATGAAGATCCAAATCCCTGATATTTATGAAGACAACAATTGGCGTGCGCCATACAAAGATGATAGTCTAAGCGAAATCTTAGCACTAACTCCTAATCACATGCCAAGTCCGAAAAACCCAGCTTTAGAACTTAAAGAATTACCTAAGACCCTCAAGTACGAATTCTTAGATACAAAATTCAAAAGACCAGTAATAGTCAACGCCGACTTAGGACAGTTAGAAACTAAGAAATTATTAGAAGTCCTAAGGAAATACCCAACCGCGTTAGGCTATAGTATAAGCGACCTAAAGGGTATAAGTCCTTCCATCTGTATGCATCGAATCATGCTAGAGGAAGACTGCAAAACTTCTAGAAGAACATCAGAGAAGGATAAATCCTATCCTAAGCACTGTAGTCAAAGACGAAGTAAAGAAGTTACTAGACGCAGGAATCATATATCCGATCTCCGACAGCCAATGGGTTAGCCCAGTGCACGTCGTACCCAAGAAAGGAGGCGTCACCGTAGTCAAGAACGCGAAAGATGAATCGATAACCCAAAGAGTTGTAACCGGAAGCAGGATGTGTATCGATTACAGAAAACTGAATAAGGCAACTCGGAAAGATCATTTTCCTTTACCTTTCATAGACCAGATGTTGGAGAGATTAGCGAAACATTCGTATTTCTGCTATCTAGACGGTTATTCGGGATTTTTCCAAATTCCTATCCACCCCGATGACCAAGAAAAGACTACATTCACCTGTCCTTATGGCACTTTTGCTTATCGCCGAATGTCGTTCGGACTCTGCAATGCTCCAGCAACGTTCCAGAGATGCATGATGGCAATCTTCGCGGATTTCATAGATGACATCATGGAAGTGTTCATGGATGACTTCTCTGTATGCGGACAAAGTTTTGAAGTCTGTTTGTCGAACTTAGAAATGGTACTCGAAAGATGCGCGAAAGTGAACCTCGTTCTCAATTGGGAGAAATGTCATTTCATGGTCCGACAAGGCATAGTTTTAGGACACGTCATATCTGACAAAGGGATTGAGGTTGACAAAGCAAAAATAGAAATTATAAAGGACCTTCAACCTCCGAAAACCGTACGAGAAATACGAAGCTTTTTAGGACACGCCGGATTCTACCGACGATTCATAAAAGATTTCTCGAAAATCACAAAACCTCTAACAGGTCTGTTGATGAAAGATGTTGAATTCATTTTCGACAAGGACTGCTTGGAAGCATTCGAAACTCTAAAAACAACACTCATTACCGCCCCAATCATGCAACCACCAGACTGACAACTAACATTCGAAATCATGTGCGATGCGAGTGATTATGCTGTAGGTGCAGTTCTAGGACAAAGGAAAGACAACAAGCTTCACGCGATCTACTATGCCAATAGAACTTTAGACCCTGCCCAAATGAACTACGCCACAACAGAGAAGGAACTTCTAGCAATTGTATTCTCCCTTGACAAATTCCGTTCTTACCTGGTAGGAACAAAAATCATCATCTACACATACCATGTTGCCATTAGGCACCTGATAAGCAAAAAGGATGCCAAACCAAGATTGTTGCGATGTATCCTACTGTTACAAGAGTTTGATTTAGAAATAAAAGATAAAAAAAGAACCGAGAACGTAGTGGCCGATCACTTATCCCGAATAGAAGGCATTAAGCCAGAATCAGTGCCTATCAACGACGATTTCCCTTACGAACGCCTGATAGCCAGATTGGAAAGTGATATGCCACCATTAACCTCTGAAGAACCAGAATTAGAAAAAGCCGTGGAAGCCGTCTACGCACAAGTCACCCTGCCATGGTATGCTGATATTGTAAACTACTTAGCCGCAGGCGTGCTCCCACCGGATTTCAGCTATCAACAAAAGAAGAAATTCTTCCACGACTTAAAGCATTATTATTGGGACGAACCTCTGCTTTTCAAGAAAGGAACCGACAATATATTTCGTCAATGCGTCCCAGAGGAAGAAACTGAAGACGTCATTTCTCAGTGTCACTCCGCTCCTTACGGAGGATATGCCAGTACTTCAAAGACATGTGCGAAAATCCTGCAATCTAGCCTATTCTGGCCCAGTATTTGGAAAGATGTCCACGCTGCTATATTAAGATGCGACCGGTGCCAACGCACTGGAAACATTTCAAGGCGCGACGAGATGACCCAAAAAGGTATTTTGGAAGTGGAAGTCTTTGACGTATGGGGGATCGATTTCATGGGTCCATTCCCATCTTCTTTTGGTAACAAGTACATACATGTCGTTGTCGACTACGTATCGAAATGGATTGAGGCCGTTGCCGCTCCAACAAACGACACGCGAGTAGTTCTCAAACTCTTTAAGAATACCATCTTTCCCAGATTCGGTGTACCCAGACTTGTCATCAGTGACGGTGGTCACACTTCATAGCGCGAATTTTTGACAAAATGCTATCGAAATATGGAGTAAAACACCGTGTTGCAACACCGTATCACCCGCAGACCAGCGGCCAAGTGGAGGTCTCTAACAGAGAAATAAAGCAGATCTTGGAAAAGACAGTCGCCACCTCCAGGAAAGATTGGTCATCGAAGCTAAACGACGCTTTATGGGCCTATAGGACCGCTTACAAGACGCCGATAGGAATTACACCGTTAGGAACTACACCGTTTAAATTAGTCTATGGAAAATCATGTCACCTGCCAGTGGAACTTGAGCACAAAGCCTTTTGGACTATTAAGACGATAAACCTCAACTACACTGAAGCAGGTGAGAAACGGATCTTGAATCTGCATGAATTAGAAGAACTTAGATTAGATGCATATGAGAATGCCCGCATATACAAAGAAAGAACCAAAAAGTGGCACGATAAGCGTTTAGTCCGGAAACAGTTAAGTGTGGGAAACGTCGTGCTCCTATTCAACTCAAGATTGAAACTCTTCCCAGGAAAACTAAAGTCAAGATGGTCGGGTCCTTTCGAGATAACTAGAATCCTTCACAGTGGAGCTGTCGAAATTTGCGATAAAATCAATGCACCGTTCATAGTCAACGGACAACGTCTAATGCATTACAATCGAAATGACGACAGTAACCACGTGAGCAGATTGAAACTGCAAGAGCTTCCTGCTCAACATCCCGAATAGCTTGTCATCAAGCTATCGTAAGACTTTCGACGTTAAAAACAGCGCTGAATGGGAGGCAACCCATTTTCCCTCGTTTTTCCCTTTGAAATTATTTACAGTATGTTTTTCACTTGATTTATACTTTTATTTTCTTTATTTTTATCACCTTCTGTTTCTAAAAATCTAATTTGAGTAAAATGTGTTTTCAACTATTTACAGGATTTTAAAGCCTTCCTACTTATCTCCTTTTTGTCTTACTAACTCGCGAGTATGGCTAACATCGACTACACGGTTACCGTTTTTAGAGGACCAGCTCAGCAAGTCAGATTTGAGGCTCTGACTCAGAGAGGCATCGCTTTGACACATTACTATGATGGATCCACTATGGATCGGTTAGCCATTCATGATAGCATCCTCTACTTGTTTAACCAACTAGACTGGGAGCGAACTGCTCTAAAAACCCGTTGTGTCACCTGCTATGGCTTCCCTAGCGGACCTTTCTCGTATACTGATGCTCAAGAAGATGATATGGATATCGAGTTAGACTATTTTTGGGGTACTATTACAGATAACTATCACCCTGAACCGAATGACATGAACTCTAACGAGATACATAATTCTGCACTCCGCTACTTCCATAGGATATTAGCACATACCCTCTTTGGAAAGGAGGAAAACATTACCGTAGTATCTAAGGAAGAGTTGTTTATCCTGTATTGTGCGTCACAAGGTCGTCCAGTCAATGTCGTACCGTTCATGATGAGAACCTTTGAAAGAATTAACCAGGAACAAAATTCACCTATCATTGCAGGAGGCCTCGTCACTATGATTGCACATGCAATCGGACTTAGGTATCAGCTGAACAGAATCAAAGTCTCTGGCCAAATCAGACCTATGGATATACCATTCTGCTTTAACCAACGCATTATAGGTAACTTAGGCCCTGACACTTATGAGTATCTCATTGCTGGCCGACCTGTTCACCTTTTCACACTGCCCAACCATCAGATGACAAGTGTCCACAACCGAAACAACTGGCTGTACGAATTGGACGAGCCTATGGATCCTACCTCACCTCATTCTACACCTCAGGTTTACATGTACGATAGTGACCATATATCAGAAGCTCAAGATTTTATGTACTATGAAAACTATGTGTCAGAAGCTGAGACCGACCCTGAGACTCCTCCAAATTACCATAATTTCTCTGACCCCGTCCCTGACCAACAAACAAACAAGCTGAATACCATTCTGAAAACAGTGGACGATGTCAAGTTGGAAATTACAACAGTCAAGGAAGAGCTAACACTGCAGATGGAAGTCACGACCTTCATGGACGTAATTTGTGAACAGTTCGATTGCTTTACTAAACAGCTCGACAAATTGAAGCAACAGAAGGACTGATTAACTTTAGTTTTATTTCTAGTTTTACTGCATTTTGAACTATTTCCGGTTTTATGTCTTTTTACAATTTGAACTTGTACTTCATTCTTTAATTAATGAATTTCGTTTTTAATCAAGAATTCTTCATTTTCAATTCATTGTTTTGGTTGGTATACTGGTCTGAAATGAGACTCAATACTATTACATAACTCCAGTACGAACCAAACAGCACAAATTCTGCATCTGCAGAATTTGCTGCTATGACGACCGTCACGACCCCGTTACGCTCGTCACGAGCCTCACGATCGTGACGCCCCTCACGATTTTCACGCGATTACGTATTCTGCTAAATAGCAGAATACGACCGTTAAGCATTCTTTCCCTCTTCCAATTCATAACCTCTCACTCTCTCACGTTCCAAATACCTCCATAAATTCTCAACTCCCTCATTCATTCCATTCAACCCTATTATTGTTCACTTCACCCATTCATTCCCAAATCCCTCCCTCATTATAAACTCACGGTTCTTCCCTCATTCATTCCACAGAAAGAACCACTCTCCCCAACAACACTCTCTCTTTTTCGCAAAATCATCAGAAACAATGGCACGCCAAGGAGAACTTTCAGATATGTCTAACATCATTTTCAGAGACGGCGAAAGAGGCGAACAGCAGCGAGCCAATTACGTTTTATTTTATCAGCGCTCTGTTCAACCAACTCGATACGTCGATGTCGCCTGCCTAACGGAATTGGGCATTCGGGAAGGCGTCCAATGGATGCTACAGAATGTCGGGCTTTGGTTCCTCTGCACAACCCCGCAGCCAACATACGAACAGTTAACCCTGGAGTTCCTGAGTTCGTTCACGTACATGACCCCCACCGGCGAAACTAATCAGCTTACCGGTGTTGCATGCTTCAGATTGTTCGGACGGGAATATCAGCTCAACCAAAATCAGCTGGCTCAGATGCTCCAATTCCACCATGGTGCTGATGCTCACTGTCGTGTTCCCTCAGAACAATTCTTTCAGGAAGCATTTGCACTTTGGAACCAACTCACCGGCACCACCGCCGATAGCTGGGACAGCCTTAATGCTACATTCATTCACCATCCCACTATCCGCTACTTTCACAGGGTTGCTCGGTAACACTATCTTCGCCCATGATAGCAACCACAAGGTTAACTCTAAGGAACTGTTTTTTCTGCAATGCGTCTTTGCGCCGGAACCCATCAACGCCACCCCATTTCTGTTGGCCCACATCCAGGCAAACTGTGGTCGAGACTCAAAGCCTTTTTACTTCGGAGGTATCGTCACTTCCATTGCCTTATCACTCGACCTCGGCGATCGCCTACAGGCCCTCCCGTCCATACCTCCTGTTTTCCTTGATATCGACTACTGCCGTTCTTCTCACCTTATCAAGGTACGAGCCGACGGAAGATATCATCCGGTGGTTCGCAACCGCACCATCCGCAGCATCATCCTTCCATGCCGTGACCGTGCTCACCCTCAGAACAGAGTCAACTGGCTTTTTAACCCAGCGGCACCCGAAGCTAATGCTGTAGCACCTCAAGAGAATGTTCAAGTGCCCATTGATGAGGTACAGGATGAACTGGACCGCGCTGCTCAGGTTGAAGCTCCTCAGCAACCACCTCCTGACGGTCCTTCCTCTCGTCATCGCCTCTGTCCTCAAACCGAAGCTACCAACGAAGATATCCTTCACGCCATTTAGCAACAGAACGAGACCGCCGTCCTGCTTGAACGGCGTCAACAAGAACAACATCAGCAGGGGATAGATTTGTTGGTCGCCCAAGGGGAACGCCTCAACAACATAGTAGATGAAATGACCGCTTTAAACGTCCGTGTGGACAACCTACGCGACTACATTTTTCACACCGGCGTTCTACACCCCACGACCCGAGGAGGACGACATCGCGGAAGAGGTCGCGACAGAGAGTAATGTTCTTTTTTATTTTCTGCATTTTCTTGTTTTCATTGTTGTACACCTTCCACTATCGTTTCAAAGCAGTGAGGACACTGCTTGAGATGGTGTGGGAGCGGCACTTTATTATCCATTTCTATTATGTACGCTATTTCCTTTTCAAATTAATTTCAATTCAGTAATTTCAATTCAATTCAATTTCAGTTCAATAAAGCGCATTTCTTATATTCTTTTCCGTTACAAGAGCTCCCCCCGTTTAATCTGCTTTATTCAAGCTATACGAAAATTTTTTCGATGCAAGCATCCGATGCGCCAAGATTAAGGCCGAGTCAAGGAAACTCGAGAACAATTACTAACAATACGCATACCGCTTTGACACCTTAGACCTCCGGTTTATGCAAGTCAGTTCCACTACCTACTGTACCGAAGCCTCAGGTTCGAACACCAAGCAAAGCCCTTAGTAGTTTATAAAAACAGTCAGCACCGTCGTGAGCGCGTACCACGTGGAAAGTCGATGCAAATAAGTGATCGGTAAGATCGTAAAGAAAAGAATTGCTTCGCAGCCATATAGTGATTATCTACCTCTGACATCTCGGAATAGCAAAAAGAAGAAGAAAAAAAAGTAAGCTCATAAAAGAAAAGAAGTTCTCTGTCAGTTGGTCCATAGGTCTTTGGTTATGGACTCGGTAGGGCGAATCACGGTTCGATCCCCCACAACTTACAAAGTGAACATATCATAGGGTACCGCACTCGTGCACCAGACCCCGTAGAAAGAAAGGACCGAAGTCACTAACAGGCTATTCCACTACATGCCCGCAACGAGTTAAAGGGCTTAATGTAATTGCGCTGGAACGAAACTGGGTAAAACTTGGTACGATGAACTTAACGCCGAGCTACAGCAGCATGATTGGAACCGGCTCGTATAAGGAGGAGGCCTTCGAGAGCATTTCCGCTTAGTGTCAAGTTCGTATGCTTGTTGTTATGAATTTTCTCCGAATTCCCGACTCAGCGCCTCTGAAACAACTTTGAAAACACAAAGGAACGCATCGTGTAGCTGCATCGTCTCAGCTCTTAGGCTTTTTGCTTGAGGACAAGCAAAGATTCAAGTTTAGGGGAGTTTGATAACGCGAAAACGTATATATTAAATGCCATAATTTCATGCTACTAACGGTCGATTTCACCCCGATTTCGTACCATATCCGCATTGTTTGTTAAATATTTTGCAGGTTTACGAAGTCAACACTCAAATGAAGCAAGACAAGGAAAACAAATACTAAAAGACTCATAACAGAAGAAAAAGGACGAAAAAGTAGCAGATGTGAACTTTGCTGATATGACGGTCGTCACAGGTCTCTTACGACCGTCACGTGCGTGACGACCGTCATGACCGTCACGAACGTCATAAGCTCCACGAGCGTCACAGGTCCCTTACGACCGTCACACTTACAAATTCTGCACAACGTCCACTTCTTAGAACGTGAAACAGAAGCCCAAAACAGAAGCACGACTCCCTGGATTTTCTGACCCTCAATTGCACATCCAGAAGCAGTTCAAGTACAAATCATTCACTATAAAAGGAGAGATTGGGGACTGAAATAGGGGAGCCGCATTGAAGACCACGAAGTGCTTCCGGATTTACTAGAGAGTTTTTTCTTGTTTCTGCTTTCCTTTCCTTTTGTTTCCTTTCCTTTGTTTTCTTTCCAGAATTCAATTGTAATTTTCGTTCTTTAAATTTTCGTACAATTAATAGTCACCAGAGTAATCCTGCCGACATTATGGAGGACTATCCAAGTGCCGAACCAGAATTGTTTACAGGTTCCGTTATTATTAATTAATTCTATTTGCTGTAATATGCATGTTTACAAGTTCTGCTATTTTAATTTAATTATGCATGCTTTAAATTTCATGTCTAGCTAAACCGCATCGATCAGTATGTAATGAACTAGTAGAACGAGGTTCGATAATAACCGGCGTATTTTCCCTTTTTTCAAACTTGTTTCTGGCTCTAGTTTTTAAATCAAATTTGTTAAACTAAACTTCGTCGCGACAGCGAGAATTTATTTAAAGTAATCTCGCCACGACAGTGGGAGATTCACTAAGGTATGAACCGACATGCGAAAGTTGAGGCTAGGACCAGATAGTAAAAACTAGACATCTATTTTAAACACAGCGAAAACACTTTAAAAGAGATTAGAACTCAATGGTTTTCAAAAATCAATTTTAACCCCGAACGGGATAGCGAAAGCATACGTTCCGCCTTAGAGTTGCGACTAGCGTCAACAACCATTGTGAGACAAAGGTCTTTAAACCGTTATTTTCTTCTGAAAACCATTTTGAAACTATTAAACCGCGCCGGTAACTTATCGAATCCTCGAAGCACTAGGTCATTGCATACCGATTCCCCGCATTAATATTCTAAGAAACCTTTTAGCATTTCTTTAACTTAGCCTTTACTTTTGCATATTTCCCCTTAAACCATATACGACCTAGCTAAACACAGTAACGTCCGAGTACACTAGATTGATTACGAGTCCCTGTGGGATCGATATCTTTATTACTACGCGATAGACTGTACACTTGCAGTTAATTCGATTAGACTCGGAAAGTCGCGACCACGACTCATGAGCCAGCAGCCACGACTCCAACTCCTCTAACGAGCTTAATTATTCTTTACTGTTAACAGCGGCAACGATGGATTCGTACTCCTCAGGGAGAAAATCAAGAACAATCTCAATTAGGTTACGAAGAGGAACTGGATCCCCAATCGAAGTCAGTGATTCACTGATTTCACGCGCACGAGCCATAAGTTCCTCAATCGTGAGTGTTCCTTTCGTGAGACGACGTAAATCCGATCACAGCTGTCGCGCTTTGGTAGAGAGAAGCGTGTTGAAGTACCGATGAATCTCCGTCCAAACTTGCCAAGAATGCTTGCAATCCACAAGCTTCGGTAGAAGTGAATTGGAGATGGTGGATAGCAGCCAGGTACAGATGAGTGCGTCATGTTGTTCCCATTCCAAGTACGCTGAATTCGCACCGTGAAGTGCTGAATCGGAATCGGACGGTGACCGCTGTGGAATCACCGGAACTGTAACAAACCGTTGCAGGCGATGACCGCGAACAACGCCATCGATCTGTTACTTCCCCTGCTTGAAGTTCTTGTCATCAAGCTTCATAGAAATTAAGTGAGATAGCTTCACTTGCGAAGACGGAAACAAAGACTCTATGGATCGAAAAAAATCAAGCTCTGGATACCATGATAGAGTTTGATAAAGTAGAGAATTAGAATAGGTTGAGAATTTTTCATTAAGTTCAATGTATTCAATGTGATAAATGTTGATACAAGGGGCTCTTTATATATAGAGAGATCACCTAGATCTAACTAACTAACTAAGTGAAGCATCTAACTAACTAACTGAAGCTGCTATAACAAACTGGACAACTCAGCAAGAGGAAAACAGAGATCTAGAAATGACTAACTAACTCTATCTTTAACTATTCTATTAACATCGAATATTGCATTTGCAAAGTTGCAATGGTGCATAGCACTGTAGAGTTGGCTAGAGCTACTAAATTATCATTAAAGCACAAGTTAATTGAGGAAACTTACTTGCATGAATCATAAACATCAGGAATTTGGGTGATATCAAAGCGTCTGTGCAAGAAACACAATGTCAGTGAGTCTGCTAATCCATTACACATACAAATATGTAACTTATAAGGCACAAGGCACGCGAATTCATGAGTTCATTAAATTGTCAAGTGAAAATGTGGTTTGAAAATTGAAATTACAAACATTTATCAATGTTTAGTTAAATAAAAGAAATTTAATAAATTTTTATTAAAAGCATTTTATCAGTTGTTTAGCATGCTACAAACATACTCGACACAACTGAAAAGAAAAACTATATATTTTAGCTGAGAAAATTTAATAGTAGATGCATGTTTATAAGATTTAAGAATAATTTCATGTCATCAACTATGAATAAGAAAATATATGAATGACATATTTATAACTTAGCAGTATGTAACGAGTTTTAAGTTCTCAAATTGTTTCTAAAAGTTTGGATATGATTTTGGTCATGCATGTAACAAACCTTTCTTTCATATTAACAACATTCGAAATCAAATAGTGTTAATATCTAATATCAGAAATAAGATTGACAAGATTAATCCAAACAATGGAAATGCTTACTCCTTGCGTTCATTATACAAGTCCCTTTCAAGCTTTTTCCAGCGGGCATACATCAAGAGAAAACCCTCACTACCACAAGGTAATCCAGCAGCTATACGGTCAATATCAATATTTGTCTTGCCAAGGGCTTTTGCTTGGTCATAAGGAGGAATGATATCATATAAGCTTCTTTCAGTAAGCTGCTCATCTTCACCTTGTGCAAGTAATCTAACTTGTTCAGTGACCTTCTTAGTTAGCTTTACCTGGGTAAAGGCAAAATTGAGAAATAAATAAAAGACTACCAATTAACTATTTTGCTAGGCTAGCTTTACCTGCATTTAAGCAAGAACAATCTAGCCTTTTGTTAATATTGAAAACCTAGAATGAAGAACAAGAAATTTGGAAGGGATAACTGATGGAGAGAACACTATCCGGGATTCATAGGAAACATAGCAAATAATTTCCTTGAATTAGTGGTCAACGTGGTCTGTTTACTTTGCTAAAATAAGATTGTCTATCCTGAGAAGACTCTCATGTCTCTCTAAAAACAAAACCAACCCTATTTATGTTCAAATTATAAGGAAATATGATAATTAAACTTGCAAAGACATTAAATGAAGTTCAGGCAGGGCCCCTGTGAATTGCATTAGTGATATGAACTCAACATTACCCAGTCAACATATCTAAGGCATATGCTACTGATATTTTATGTTATTTGAACATGTTTGTCCGTTTAATTTCATTTCATTTAGTCAGCTTACTCTCCCTCTTCCTCTCAATCATTCCATCAGTTAATTCTGACTAGTTTGTAATACAAGTGAAGAGTACTAGAAAAACAATTCGAACAAGAATTGAATTATGAGGTCTCTATTGCCTTCAACCTCCTTCATCCACCATATGTACTATTTCGGCGTCACCTTATCACATTTGTTGCATAAGTTATGCATAAGTTAAAGCTTCTGGTTTCTGTAAGTTATACATAAGTTTGTGTAATCTAAGTATGTATAAGTTAAAGCTGCCGGTTTCTCATTTTTCACATCTGATATCGCTATGTCATCTTGGTAAAAGTGTTGGTATATTTTACCCTATTAGACTCAACAATAGAGATATATATTCCTTTGATATTGCCAATTTTGATGTTTAGGTCCTAATAGTCTTGTTCCCTTCTTTTAGGATTGAGGTATATCAAAACTTAATAATTTGATATATTATATTTAAGAATATACAAGTGCTAATCTCTTTAAACATGGTATTTTGACCTAATAAACCTTCCTAAAGATCCAAACTTAAATTATTAATAAAAATAACAAACATAATTATTTATAAAACTCCCCCTCAAGCTGGTGAACATATATATCTATCATTCCCAGCTTAAAAATAATTTCTCCAAAGTTATTGTTGTTCAACCCTTTTGTTAGAAGATATGCAAGGTTGCTTTGAGAGGATACATATGGAGTGCAAATAAAACCATTGTCTAATTTTTCTTTAATAAAGTGTCTATCAACTTCAATATGTTTGGTTCTGTCATGTTGCACTGGATTATGAGCTATGGTGATAGCCAACTTATTATCACAATAAAGTTTCACCGGTTCATCGCATTTCATTCTCAAATCTTTAAAGATTGATTTCAGCCATATTAGTTCACATATCCCTTGTGCCATTGCCCTGAACTCTGTTTCAGCACTAGGTCTCGATACTACGTTTTGTTTCTTACTTTTCCAAGTCAAAAGATTTCCACCTAGGAAAGTGCAATAACCTGTAGTTGATCTCCTATCCGCAATTTACCCTACATAGTCAGCATTTGTATATGCTTCAAGACCTACACTCCCATTTCTTTCAAACAAAATTCCTCTACCAAGCGTTCCTTTCAAATATTGTACAATTCGATGTGCAGCTTGTAAGTGAATCTCCTTTGGTCGGTGCATGAATTGGCTAACTAAGCTAACAACAAAAGCAACATCAAATCTAGTATGTGAGAGGTATACAAGTTTTCTGACTAATCTTTGATACATTTCTTTATCAACCGCAATATCTTCTTTTGCATTTCCCAACTTTACATTTAGATAATTGGAGTATTTGCAGGCTTGCATGCTGTCTTGCCAATTTCCTGTAGAAGATCAGTAATGTATTTCTGTTGAGATATGAAAATTCCTTTCTTAGAGTGTTCAACTTCAATTCTCAAAAAGATTTTTTTAACTTGCACACGGTGTTGGAGGTGTCATGTTCACAGAATCCAGGAGGTACATCCATGTAAATTTCTTTTTCAAGTCCACCATGAAGGAATGCATTCTTCACATCTAATTGGTTTAAGTTCCAATTACAATTAGTTGCTAAAGATAATATCACCCTAACTGTATTCATTTTTGCAACTGGAGCAAATGTCTCTGAATAATCTACTCCATAGGTTTGAGTAAATCCTTTGGCTACCAATCTTGCCTTGTACCTCTCAATCGATCCATCTGCCTTGTATTTAATAGTGTATACTCACTTACACCCTACAGGTTTCTTTCCATTTGGTAAAGAAATCAATTCCTAAGTATTTTTCCAGTGCCTCCATCTCTAATTCCATGGCTTGTTTCCATTTTCTGTCAGACAATGCCTCAGATAAAGAGTTGGGTAGTTTTATAGTGTTCAAATTTGTAAGGTAGGCTTTATGGGTAGGTGAAAGGTGTTCAAAACTTAGGTAGTTGGATAGAGGGTAAAGTGGTTGTTTGGTACAGTTTTTAGTAACTTTCTTAAGGGCAATTGGAAGATGTAAATCTTGATAGTGTGATGGTAGTGGTGGTGGAGTTGAATTGGATGTTGATTCCTGTTCGTGAGAAAATTCAGAAGTTGAATCACTAGAGTTAGAATTTATCTCATGTAATGTCGGATTAGACTCTTGGATATGAATAGATTCAAGAACGGTCTTCCTTCTTGTATATACTAAATTCTTCCTATATCTTACATCAGTTTCATCTTTTTCAGAATCACGTTCAGTTCCAAGAGTAAGGTCAGGAAGTATAAGGGACTCATCTTCCTTATTTACGTTCTCCTCCTGAAGATGAGTTTGAACAAAGTAACTTTCTTGTTCATGGAAAGTGACGTCTCGAGAGACAAAGAACTTGTGAGACGGTG
Source organism: Lathyrus sativus (assembly GCA_963859935.3). Lineage (NCBI taxonomy): Eukaryota > Viridiplantae > Streptophyta > Magnoliopsida > Fabales > Fabaceae > Lathyrus > Lathyrus sativus. Next base: position 635,106,154 of record OZ012735.1, read on the forward strand.
GATAATAACATTTGTAACTTTTTTGGATGGAAGAATATCCTATAAAGACACACTTTAAGGCTTTAAGATCAGTTTCCCTCTACCATCACTATGAATATGGACGAACGATATACACCCAAATATCTTAGAAGTGAGGTTACTAGAAGTAGACACATTAGGATAGAATGAGGATAAGACTTCCATAAGAGTTTTGGAAGCAAGGACAGTAGAAGGTAAACGATTTATGAGATACGATGCAGTTAAAACTGCCTCGCCCCAATATTTCTTGGGAACTTTATTTTGAAATATCATAGCACGTGTTTGGTCTAATAACAAATGCCCATTTTTTCTTTCAACAATGTCATTTTCTTGGGGTGTTTTAACACATGAAGACTCGTGAATGATACCTTTATTTTGACAAAAAGAATTAAGATTATAATTAAAATAATCCTTGGCATTATCAGACCGAATCCTCTTAATACTCATACCAAATTGATTTTTAATCATAGAGAGAAATTGAGGAACCACATGACTAACTTCAGATTTTTGTTTAAGTAGACCCAAGTAACCTAAGTACAATCATCAATAAAGGTGATAAACCAACAGACACCTAAAATATTTGGAATATTAGATGGACCCCACACATCTTTATGAATTAGATAAAACAAAGAAGTACTATTTTTACTACTAATGGAGAAACGTACATGCTTGTGTTTAGCAAGCTCACACACCTCACAATGAAGACTCTTAACATCTAATGTTTTAAATAAAAAAGAAAATATCTTCTTAATGACTCTAAAATGAAGGATGACCCAGACGAAAAATGGTATAAGAGAACCTTCTCCCCATTGGTCTTTATCGATTCTGACAAAAAGGAATTGATGCTGACAAAATATGGGATTGAATCTTTGTTATCCAAGTAGTAAAGACCATTCCATTCTCTAGCACTTCTAATCGTCCTCCCCGAATTCTTAACTTGAAAAACACGAGTTATTATAGAAACTAACATTACATGATAGGTCTTTTGTGAGTTTATGTATGGAAATTAGGCTAGTAGTCAATTTTGGGATATGAAGAACGTTGTTAAGAGTTATGGATTAATTAAGTTTAATTGTTCCTTCACCTACTGCAGTTATAAGAGTGTCATCTGCAGTGGATATTTTTTTGTTCCTGGGACAAGGTGAATAGGTGGGGAAGTGTGTAGGTAAGGCTGTCATATGGCCAATGGCTCCAAAATTTAATATCCAGTATTGTTTAAAAGGTATATTTGAGGCATTAAGTCTAAACGAAAATGGAGAGTTGTCAAATGAAAAAGATAATAGAAACGTACCTGGATGTATTAAAGAACAAGTACATGTTGGTTTCTCCAACTTACTTAGGAGAGATCTCACTTTTTCTACTTCACTTAGGTTAAGGTGCACCCCTCCTTCTAGACTGTCTCCACTAGTACTTCCAGCCATGTGTGCATGTCCTCCCTTTCTAGATAAATCTCTTTTTTGTCCCCACTCTCTATTAGGAGGCCACCAATCAATTTCCAACATTTTTCTCGAGTATGACGAGGCTTGTTGCAATAAGTACACCACACCCCTTCGCCCTTCTTCTCGACATAGGTTTCTCCAAATTTCTTCTGATCAACTAACATTGTTGAACTCTTCTCAACTAGCAATGTTGAGCTTTTCACAAATGGTGGTGTCAGCATTAATTCCCTTCTGCTTTCCTCACTCCTCACTATAGACACTACATCATTAATGTTTGGTACTTTTTCTTTGCCAAGAATTTGTACTCTAACATGATCAAAGTCAGAGTTGAACCTTACAGAAAGTCGTAGACCCTATCTTGTTCGATGTACTCCCTAAGTTTTGTTGCATCTGCTGTACATTCGGTTTTGATAACTCTATAGTGGTCTAACTCCATCCATAAGGCTTTGAGATGATTAGCGTATTCTGTAACTGTTTTGTTGCCTTGTTTAGTTCCAAGTGTTTTCACCTTCACATCATATATTTGGGCCGCATCTTTGGCTTAGAATAAGTTTCTTCTAATGTTTTTCAAATTTCTTTTGCCGTACTTAGGAACATGCGAGTGTCTAATTTCTGGAGTCATTGAAGCCTATAACCATGCAATGATCACTGAATATTGTGTATCCCACTTGTCAAATTTAGGATCTTTCTCTTTGGGAGGTGCATCTGTAAGGTTTTTTGCTTTTCCCTTACCTTTTAAGGTTGTTTTCACGAGTTGAGACCACTTTAAATAATTCTTTCCATTCAATTTGTAAACTTGAGAAATAATAGGTAATTCTGATTCAGATTTGTACGCATTTGTTTCATTTCAGCCATAGAAAAAATTTAGAAACAAATGCAAGTGAAAATCACAAGCGAGTACGAGGTTGTTCAAACAGTGGAAATGAACAGAACCGCAAACAGGAGTGATGAACAGTGCTGAAAAGTGTGCCCACTATAACCACTAATTAACAACACCGGTTTAAAGCATGAAATGCATAAACAGGTTTTGAAAAGCAAAAACATGAAAATTCTAGTCTAAAATCAGAGAACCAGATAACTTCCCTAATACAGGATGTGCATTAGCCTTCCATCCAAATTTCAGTGAGAGAAGTTTAAGGAACTAAGACTAAGCAAGATTTACAGACTTACCAACTCAGGAAGTAATTCTGATGCATTGGGTGGAATTCCATTCCCATCAACCATCCAATGATATTCTTGTGATCCATTCCTATCAACTGTGTTTGCACTAGAGGTAATGATTTCATTCAATCGCGCCTAAAAAATTACATTGTGAACAATAAATAAAATAAAAGGTATCAGTGTTCCATTGATACTTAAATCTTATCAGAAATATGATCACAAATTGTATGAGCAAAACACACCAATTGTAAGTAATTTGGACTAGTCAGTTTTGGCCAGCAAACTGGCCCCTTCTTTAATTACTTTATGTCTTTACCAGTAAATTGCTTCAGACAAAGATCTCTTGTTTGTATACAGAATTAAATATATTAATACATACCTTTCCAAAGCTTTGCTTATTTTTTTAATTTCTTTTACACTTTGTCATCTTTACAGAAGTGTAGACTTGTGTGTAGTATTACAGTGTTAAAGTTTATCATCAAACATTCCCCCAGAAATATTTGACGAATGAAAGATCATTCACAATGTGTGCCATTTAGCCCTGTATAATTGTAATTTTTTTCCTTTTTCTCTGTACTTTGATTATTTTCTGGATTTGTCCCTTTAAGTGTTTTTTTATTCTCAACTCAACATTATTTATATATATTATTTCATCCAATCAAATAATTGATATAAATTTATTTTAATGGTAAGCAATGAATCATATAATTTTTTGGGTAAACGCATACTGGAAAACGTTTAATGAATGAACAATATCAACAAGTACAAAATTGTTGACAAATTTCCAGTATGCCACTTTGACTCTCCCCTAGCCAGCTAGTATTATCTACCTTCTTTGGACCATATAATGATTAATATAAAACTTTTGTTCAAATTAGCTGATCAATTTTGTTGGTCCTGGGATTCAATGTAGTCAAATAATAGTTCAATAGATATGAAAAAGGCTTCAAGTATCTATCCATCTTTTAAATGCAGAGCAACAAATCAAACCATAATCTATTTTCAAAATCGTTGAAATGCATGTAATCTAGAAGGCTGTAAAACCAGAGAGATTGAAAACCTTGGCTTGTTCCATTTCAATACTTGCATTTTCAAGTCCATCCAACATGGAGGAGTCTTTGCTAACAAGGGAAACCTTTAAAAAAAGATAACCAAATTAGTCAAACATACTGACCAAAAGAAAAAGGATCAATTATTTTCTTCAGAGGAAAAACACAAACCAGGATTGGTGTAAGCTGCCCTTCTAGGTCAAGAAGACCTTTGGCAAAACCAGCTGCAGACATCTGTAAATACAGGCTATGAAAAAATGATTAACATATGATGCCAAAAGGCAAATTAAGCTTGTTAACAACATTGTCCATAGATCAAACAGAAGAAATAAATAAAAAATACTAATTAAAACCATTTATAGCCTTCTTTTGATTTGGAGGAAAGATGAGTGCGACTCAGAGCATACCTGCACACGACCCTCATCAGAGCTATAAATCTTAAGATCATGGCGGTATGTACTATGGAGGCGAAGAAGCCCTGTACCTTCTCCTGAAATATTTAATCACGCAGATTTGTCTTTGTTATACAGGGTGCGGCCACTGTCAAGTTCATGAATTAATAATGCAATATCCTGTTAGTCACTGTAACAAATATTACATGGACTAGAACACAGTTACCGATACCCTCAATTTTTGCATTGTAACATTATTGTATTGGCATCAAGTATGCATTCACACACCGCACAACCCAACCTTGCTTGGGTAATATAGAACAGTGGGATTATGAGAGACTTCTTTGAATACACAGGCACATCTCCTTACCTAGTATTTTACAAATGTAAAGATGTGTATAATAGGAAACATAAGTAAATTATAAAGTAGACTAAGAAAGGAGAAAACTACCAATTAAGAGTAGACACTTCAGATATTAATTAATTATATATTAAATATAATAATGAAAGTTGAATTATTAAAGAAATCATAAAATAACCAAATCTATATTTACTTGAAGAAGAGCTATTTGGGATTTACCTGGATATATTTTATTTCGGAAATATCTTCCCAGTTCTTCGGCCTAAAAAAGCAAAAAAGTAATTAGAGTGACTGGGAAAAATTAGAAATGAAAGTTTACAACTTATTCTCCCCCATAATGACAGTACAATCAATTCAAGTCTCAAATGGAGTAGAAAATATTTTTCTTTGATGACTCATTATGAACCTGCTTTCTCCCAGCATGTGTAAGAACACCACCATATTTAAGAACCATAAGAGCTTCAACTGGGTGTTCTTCAACTTCACCATTGCTTTTTGTCACTTTGACCCACTTTAGGGGCTTTAATTGAACCTTTCTATATATGCCAGAGAAATGTCCTCCCTGATAATGAACAGAAAAGGCAAACAAATAAAACAACTCGAAAGTCAAGACTTATCTATAAATAAATAAATAAATCAAGATTGCAATTATTCACGTTTAAAAGAATTCGCAAGAGTATATTTGGTATGGCATGTCACAACTAACAAACTATATCTTGTATTATGCTTAAAAGAGAAACATCATTAATTTCATTTTTCATGATTGACAAAGACAACCCATGGAGAAACATTTCTCTTCAGTTTTCCTTATTCCCCACAAGAAGACATCACTTTCACTCATACGACATAACAAATACTAAGAAAACAATTATTCATTTACACCAAAGTTTATGCTTCCAAAATTCTAATTTCCAAGATGGATAGATCATAAAAAATTTCGAGTAGAGTTGTATCTGACAGGTAATTTAGAATTAAAATTTCTCTTGTGACATCTAAATATAAATTCAAGTAAAGGGAGGTATAAGTTGATGCAGAGAATTTGAACGGCAAATAGGTTATGATCCACAGAAATCTAGTTTCAAATTTTAGCTACTAGTGGTTTCATACAACAAAACATACTCATGGTGTCACAGAAGAAATATTCTCAAGAGAATAAATAACCTCTTCAAGAACTGCTTTGACTTGACGAAGCTTTTCAGCATGCTCAACATCTTCAGCTTCATTATCACTTTCTAGATCTGGTCTAAATAAACACATACATAATCCATTCAAAACTCCAGTTTAGCATAATTGTAGGATACATTTAAACCCAAGCATTGCAAAAAAGGTAATACATTGTCTATGATATTTTCCACTTCTTATCCTCTTTTAAGGGAATATCTTGTCTTCCTTTATATTTCTCTTCTACAACATCATTGTTCTTTCATGGGGGAAAAGGTAGATTCTACTTTCCTTCCCTCCTTGCTCGTCAATCCAATCACTCACACTAATTAAAAGTGTGAATAAAGGCATTCATGTGAAAATAGAAAGTTGAACAAACCATGTTTTTGTTTAATGAAAGGGAAATCTCAAGATATATTTTTTGAAAATGTAGCAGATCATTAACAAAATATGAAATTTGATTAATCTTGGGTGTGAAGTTAAAAGTGAGTTGCATATAATGCTAATGTGATCAATATTGAAGCCTATTCGGGTAAAATACCTGGTGCGAGGAACCAACATTCGTGTGGCATCTAACAGATCTTGCAGCTGAACAGCAGTTTTAAGTTTTGTCTGTTACAGAAGAACATTAGATCATCCACAGAGGGTTAAGAATTCTGTAGCTCATATACAATTTAATAAAATCTACTGAAGCACTACAAAATAGAGCTACCTCAGATCTTGGTCGGCCACCGTTATATTTCATTATTAAGTTCAGTAGCTTTTCCTCAGTAACCTTTAACTTCACCTTCTGTTTAGGAGTTCTATCACCACTGCCATAAGAAAAGAGTATATAAGAAACAATATCACATTTAACCAATTGAATAAAAAAGGAAGTAGAACATACTGTCGAATTACAGCAATTACAGATCGTAGTTCCTCAGATTGTCCAAAGTCTCCAATAATACCACTACCCTGACGAGTTAGTGGTTCAGAAGGTGGCACTAACTCATTTACTTTCCATGGTAGAGTAGGTGGAATTGCAGAAGAAAGATGAGGAGCTTTTACATCTAGCAACATCTTCCGCAGCACACAGGCAGAATCATCATAATACCTTTAATAACAACATGAGAAAATAATGTGAGTTTCAGCAAATGAAAATTTTGGTAAACAAACTAGGTATCATAACGAATATATATTAAAAAAATAATATTTTGCAGCAAAATTTTCGTTAAAATGTATTGAGAATTGGAGACTGAGACAGAGAAAAATAGAGAACTTGATAATTCCAAAAAGTTTCTGTTTATCATTCACTCGTCTTATCATTCTTATGTATCAAAAACTTGTTTTCCAAAATAGTTTAAGGATAGAAGACCCAATACAATCCCCGTTCAAATAATTCCCATGGGAGAGATATTCTGACTAACAAAAAGAAAATAACTAATAATATATTTTGAACCATGCTGCCAAAATAAAAAACAAACTGCCAAAAAATCTAATCCAGAGAGTTACTTGTGTGAGTTTTTAACAAAGCTCCATCCATTCACATCACAAACATATGAGCGTCCCTCACTTCTCAAGAGATCAAACCCACAAACCTGCAAGAAAAAAGAAAAATTATAGCAGGACATTGAGCAGAATAGAGAAATTACTTTCTTTTTATTTACATGAAGAAGAAGCCATTTCAAGCCTTATTGTCAAAATAGTATCACATGTAATAGACATAAATCCATAAATTAATGTGGAAACTTATATAATCCACCTACATTTTACCAACCATAATATTTAACTCAAGGATCATAGTCCAAGACTTGAAATTTTTATAAAGTAAAAAAGTAGAATACTAAATTCTCACTAGGATTCCGTTGGAAGAACATAATAAGGAGCTACACTTTCCAATTAAATAAAACAAAATTCATTTTTCAAAACAGCATACCGCTTGCCTGAATGCAATGCAAACCTTTCTCGCCATTTCTTTCTCAGCTGGAGTCAGTAACACTGGATACCTAACCTGCCAAATGAGATTACAAATATGCTTTTTTTTATTTAAAATTTAAAACATACACAACAAATACTAATTGATATGATTTATTAATTCAAATTCTAATTTGTGATTCTAATCCTAATAATTAATATATGAATTTGATTTATTGATTCAAATACTCCCTCTCAAGCTAAAACATATAAGGTTTAAGCTTGTTACAATGCAAGGATGTATTATAGAGAAAATGGAAACAACAGGGCTGTAGTGGCGGCTAAAAAGTTGTACTGCATCTGGATATGACGGTTAGGCTTGTCGAATGATTCTGAATGTGGCTGTGGTGACATTTAAGCAATGAATCCTACAGGATAAGGCGTGACCAGTTGAACCACAATTGCATGCAGAAGAAACACCCCTAAAGAAAAGAGAACCACGAGATGAAGAGACGTGAATGCAGTCAATGCATGGAGATGACTATAGGAATCATAGTTAGGCTTTTTGGATGACTCCAAATGTGGCTGTGGTAATTTTCAGCAATGGGTCTCAGGATAAGGCGAGACCGGTTGAACCACAAGTGCATGCAGAGAAAATACACCTAAACGAATGAGAAGCACGGGATGAAGAGACATGAATGCAGTCAATGCACAGAGCTTTGGTGTAAATGAACGGCTGACAAAAGCTAATAAGAGGTCACAACAGAACCAACTGAGAATTGATCCTTGTAGAGGAGAAAGAAAATGTGCCAGGAAAGGGTTGTTTTGACGGCAACGGTGTTCCGCTTAAAATCTGTAACTAAGACAACCATTGAATGTTTCAAATGCTACTTACTTCCTTCCCATTAGGATTTCTCATAACAACACCATCAACGACAGGAGACTTCCTTGCTTCAGCATGAGCATATTCAGGACCAACTGTATACACCTACAGTCATTTGTCAAACATTAGAAAGACCGTTCTAATAAGGTTGAAGGTATTCAGAAACATGTCAGAAATATTTGGAATACACTTGGCTACAAAATAAATTAAAAAAGAGCATAAAATAATATAAATTTAAAAACCCAAAACCTTAACATCTGTCCCTCCAGTTGGCATAAACTCCTCATAAATATAGGAACCTTCACGCCTCACTCTCCGCACCTCTGAATGGAACTCACTGGACCTATTACCAACCTATGATGATGTAACACCAAAACTAAGACCACTTCCATTAAATTATATTTCAGTCATATGACTCATAAAAGAAAGAAAGGAAACCAGATCAAAAATCAAGTTGAACAATAAACTATCTCAAAACTCACGTTATTATGTAAAAAGAGAAGGCCTATAAATGTTCTGATTTGTTAACAAAGTTTATTTGCTTTTTAAAGATTTTATTGCAATATAATCACTAGAGAAAGAAGAAAAACATTCTGACCAAGTTAACACACCCACTTAAAATTATAATAAATTGATGCTCATTACATTGATTAAAGCTATCCATCCCTTCTGTTTATTAAATATGAAGGTAACCAAAACAGCTTAGTCACAACCTTTTCAACAAATCTGTTGGAAAAGGATGTCTTCTAGAACATATTACTTGTGGAAAGTGAGTTTTCAGCCTACAGCTCACCTTCCTAAATAGTTCCTTCATACCTCCACCTGCTGAGCTGGGATAATATATCATTATACTGTGGTTATCAGCTTCAAAAAGGCACAAAAAAAAAAGTCACTACAATGTCTAAGATAAAATATTTCCAATCATTGGGAATGCATGTCAAATCCAAATACTTGCATGATAAAGGCATCTTGGAGAATATAACTTTCATTCATTTAACATATATGGTTCAAAAAGAAACAATGTTAATTAACTTTATTCTGCAGTAACAAAATTCATTGAAGCACTTCATAACTAAATGTCAATAAGTTAAGCCAAAACACATGGAATGTACAAGTTCTAATGTTTCATTTATCTAATATCACAAATAAACTTGGGTTTTATACACAACACCCAGTGACGGAAAATCATAGATTATCTTTATTTCAATGATATATTCAGCAATGATATGCAGTCACGTAGTTGACTTCCCTTGTTTCAAGCCATGTAAAAGGTCCAGATGTAATAATCAATTAGAACAGAGTTGGAATTTGTGACTAAAAGATGCAAACTATGTTATCCTTTTATAGGTCTTGCATTTAGACGACACGATGACGATGAACAAGTATTTACATCACACTCAATTCTAGCTATTGTGTGTCAATGCTATCTTAAATTGGAATATCAAATTGGTGTCCATGTTGGCTTTGTAGTAATATTTATGTTTTATTTTCTGCATATTTTTCGTTTCCACTCTCCATATCTTGTGTTGACATCTGTGCTCCATAGAAGAAGGAAAAAAAAAGGCGAAAGGATTATGATTACACGAATTTTTTTGAAAGAGTTTCAGCAAGAAATAAGCTTACCATCAACAGGCTTCTCAACAAATGGCTTCCAGAAACGCATGCCATGCACTTCAACATAATCTTCTTCCTCAATAAAGTAATCAAGTTCTTGGTACGGGACTTCCCTAATTACAAGGGCATATCTTGGAACAGGGATTCCAAACCGTTCGAGATGCTTGAAGCCAAAAATCGAACGTGACAACAAAATAAATATTTAAAATAATTAGCATAGTGTATTTTGAGTGATTCTTCTTACATTCACAGTTAACATTAATGAACAGAAATAGCATTTTCACTGTGTTTATATGAACAACAAGGGACGCGGGGGATGATGAGACAGAAATGACAAGCAGAATAGTCCAAGACCAAGAAAGTTTTAAGAAGTGGTTAATCGAAGACCAAGACAGCTTATAAATAGCATTTTTTTCCCCTCCCCTTAGCTACACATGAACAATATTTCTTAATCGAAGACCAAGACAGCTTATAAATAGCATTTTTTTTTCCCTCCCCTGGCTTGGTTTGGCTTCACACTACAAACAACACATAATAATTGGACCTATAACACAAATGAAGAACGACATAAAGGCCAGGATATAAAGCCAGACCTCTAAAGAAAAGGAAACTGCAAAATGTGAACCACATTTATTGCTTACCAACTACAACCACATAGCATATTAAAAATATTAGAGAAAAAAAAAAGGCTCTGCCATAACTGATTTTAACATTGAATTTAAAGCACGAAAAATATTACGTATCTCACTTACCTCGTATACATTCCTTCGGTCATGAAGAAGGTGTTGGGGCTCCAGTTCATTTATAAGGTAAGGTCTGAATTACAGGCATAAGTAGTTTTTAGATTGATCTATAAACCTTTGCATCCAAATATTCAAAGTGAAAACACAACAAAAGTAACAAAGGGAGATACCGAGTGCGGAGAGATTATCTTAAGAAATTAGATAGTACAAATATTAAGTGAGCCTTATCACCATCTAAAAGACATATCAAATAAAACAGAAAAAAACCAAAATGAACTCTCATCCAAGTGTTTTCCACTTACAACTGAGCCATAACTATGATCGCCCTTTGCTAACAAATAGGAATGACCCATTTACGATTGTACCCTCCTAATTATTATGTAAGAAAATCCTTCTAGCTAACTAGCAGACTGCTTAAGTCTCCCTAAAAAATTATCTTCTCTGCCTTTCTCAACAAGATCAATAAAGTTTGCAAAGGTTTCAAACTCTTCCAAGTTAGATTGAATGTTTGGAGAGTGTTTGAGCTTCCCATATGTAGTTTGTGATGGTAAACACAATTTTTCCAAGTTTTAACATGATTGGTTGAAATAAAATAATATCAAGTCTACATCTGAAAATGTGAATAAAATGTAGTTTCTATGTTGGGTTGAAAGTTTCATAATAAGTTCTACTACAAACTTTACTTACGAGATGAAAGTTTACAAACATAAGTCATATTATTTCAAATCCAATTTCAACAAAATCAGTATAATATAAAACCAAATTTGCACAAACTCATCCAAACACACAAAGTCTAGTTCCAATTTCAACAAAATCAGTTTTATTAATTCTCAAGGAGCAGCAATTTTCAATATCTTATCTCAGAGTTACAGCCACTCCATCATCCCTCTTTTGTCTTCCCTATAGATATCCATGAGCAAAGCAAAAGAGAGTATCCAAAATCATATCTAAAGTAAAAGCAATGAGATGCTCTTGAGAATATAAGCATTCTTCTTAACCAAATACACAAGAGAACAAAGGTTTTTGAAAAGGTTATTGTCCTAAGGATGACATAAATGTATTGCCATGTTTCATCAGCACTTCGCCATCATGAGTGTATTTGACCATGAGCCTATAAGTATTTCCCGAACTTATAATTGCATAATCTTATTGGTGTGAAGCTGTGAGCTAAGGAAATATACCAGAATCTTGGAGTATCACCAAAAGTTTTGGTGGTAGTTATTGTATATATGATTTGAATGAATATGAAGTGATTCTTGTATTCTCCGTAGACTAAGAAAACAAATTATGTGTTGTAAACACTATAAAGGTGGTAAAAAGATATTTTGATTATCTTATCCTATATAGGCTGATTACTAAAAAGATATGTGACATGCAAATAAACTAAAGTTGGTAAAAAGCTTACTTCCTTAAAGCAGCATATGCTTCAGCCTTTTTGAGGGGATATCCAGAGGAATAGAAAGCAATCAAACAATCACATATAGGCCAGCTGAAAAAACAAAGTGTATGGCCTGATTACTAAAATGGCATTGACTAAAATAAAATAATCCCACTCACACTCAAAATACCATGTGCAAATATAATTCATGTTATTACATCACGGCATTCTTAGCCTTCAGCTTATAATGAAAGTCATAAGACTTTTGAGTAGCAAATTTACAAATGAGTCAAAAAAATTAAAATGGAGCTGTAAAGCAAGTTAAGCACAGTCGTTCTTCAAAATCTGTAGGGTTAAAAAATGTTTCAATCTATTGAAATCAACTATAGTACCTCTCTATTGGGTCTTCAAGGATCACCTTGTCTCCAAAATGTATGACCTATAGATAATACAAAATATCAATAGAATTAAATAAACAAAAAATACATTGAAAAAATGGAATGCACAACTATAAGGGACCATTGAATATTTCTTTTACAAAACAAATCTGTATGTGTGTGTATCACTAGAACCATTGAATATTGCCATGTTATCTTAATCATCACACATACTAAATGGTATATTAGATACATTAAACATTGGTAGTTTATGTGATTTTATAATAGACATTTGTTTTATTATATGTTAATTTGAAGAAATATCTATAGTTATCAAATCAAATTTTATGAAATTTCATAAACTTAATCTACTCAATAAAAACAGTATTTGTTTCTTTTGGAAAAATATTACTAGTATTAGTTAAAAAAAATTCTTAATTTTTATAACAAATAAAACAGAGCATTAAGAAAAGAAATGAAATAATCGAAATTCTATTGTTTCAGGTATATTCATGAACAAACGAAATCCAAATTCCCAAATCAACAGAACATCAACAAAACAGAACTTAGAAGAACTTAGAAGAAGCAAAGTAAAACACATTCAACTCGCCTCAAATTCTCCAAACGCTTGTAACCTGTCAAATATCTGCCCCATGGGTGCAGAAACTACCTGCAAAAAACACAGCCCAAAATAAAAACCTGAAAATCAGAGCCATTAAATCACAGTATACAAAGTTTCAGTCACCATTCACCAGATACATAGACGAATGCAATATCAATCACATGTAAACACAGATATATGAACAAATTTGGCCGAATATAATTTGAAAAAAATAAAAAATAAAAATGAAAATAATTGAATGTATTCAAATCGTGTCATATATGAACACATTTCTCCGAATCTAGCTCGCATCAATCTTGTAAACTCAAAACAGATACATAAACGTGATAATAATCTGAGGAAATATAAGCGATTGAATATAACTATTCTATCGTACAAGAACACTGATACACTCACATACACCTTCAAATTTGGTGCTATATACTGCAAAATTGAAGAAGAAAAAACAGAGAGAGTGTGAAGAAAAAGATGAAACAGAGAGAGCCCCGGGGCTACATTTCACCTTCTTTTCCATTACACAGACGCCGATTTTGATTTTCTCGGTAATTTCCATGATCGCCGATGAACGGAATAACGTACTCTATCGCTCGAAGCTGCAATTGATTAATCGCTTTTTTGAGCTTTTGCGTTTGCGTTTCAACAAACTTTGGCTTTTTGTTGTTGTTAGAATCAAATGGCGCGAATGCGAGAAAGTAGTAGAGCATGTAAGGGAAAGGAATGGGCGTAACTGAATCACCGCTTTTTCCGGGGAGAGGAAATAACAACACGTGATATGTATGTAGGAAGCGAGAAAGTGACGGAAAATATTTGAGTGAAGGAGACTGTGCGTATTTAAGAGATTATAGGAAAAAAAATATAAATAAATAATTAAACGGTTTGTGAAGCAGTGAAAAGCATAGTCGTAAAGAAGAGAGCATTATATTACTTCTCACTTTCGGAAAAGTCACAATTGTTTTAGAAGTATATTTTTTACACACATGTCCGAATGAGTCGTTGAAAAAAATTTTATTATCTGTTTCGGTGTTTCGGAGATGCATCTCCGTATTTATAAAAGATTAATTCGAATATGTATTTTAGTAACTATTATTAGCTTGATATTCGATGAATTTTTTTAGAGATTTATCTATGTTCAAATAGTTCAAATCCAATGAATAATGAAGAATGAAAAAATAATATAAATTAACATTAAAATAATCATTACATAATTTTTAATGTTAACATAAATTTAACATTACATGTTATTAGAAACGGGTGGTTTAGGATATTGCAATATTTTTATAATATCTTCGAATGATTTTGTAATTGTCACATCCGCTTCAATCGGACCCTTTGTTGAGTGACGATAAGAGCAACTTTACATAACCTTTAAATCATCATCTATTTTCGGTTCAAGCATGATAGACTGTATTTTCCCTTCGTTATCAATCGAGGATGAACAGTATTTAAGCTTTATAACTCTTCAATTTTCTGGATATCACATGAGAGTATTCTGTTTGAATTTCAAACAGACGAGAAGTATGTCCTTTAAAACCCTAAACTGAAGTTGGGGATTTGCGTCATTGAAAAACAAAAAGGCAAGATGGATATATGTATTTATTATGGTTTTTGCAAAGAAAATAGAATAGATACCTCTATTTATGAAAGTGGTAGATCAAATTGGACCATATAAACCATATCTTTTCATTAGGACATATTTCAGATATGCATCTCTGGATACGCCAAATAAGGGTCTTTACGGAGATGCACGTCCGTATAGTCCCTTGTATTCTTTTTTTAATAATTAAAATGTGTGTCTTGATATGCATTACCAAGCCCACCCAAATCACTGTTCATACAAAATCAGTGTATTTTGCAATGCAAAATTTAGAAACACAAAAATTATCCACAAAATACCACCCAATTTTATAACATTATGGACAATATTACATGAAAAAAAACGAGATAATTGTTAGATTAAAATTAAAATGTATCAAAACATGTGTCACTATTTAAATCTATTGGTGGTTCATTCTTTAACCTTTCCTTATTTACTTCTCTTTCAACGGCGCTTAATCGGGTGAACCCCTCCATCCTTTCTAGAGAGTTATTCGGCCAAGTTTCAGCATCTTATGTGAAATGTGTCATCCACTCAAGTGATGTCTTTGGTATAAGGTATCTCGATTTCAAATAAGCATGAACAAAATGTTGTGTTTTTGAAAGTCACCTAATACATATGATGCGTCCGAATGGATTTTGAGGTGACCTAATCCAAAATGGAAAAAATATTTTTGAGAAATCGTATCTTATCAGATCAATACACATCTTATCATAAACACTTACTATAAGATATCTAATTTCAAACAAGTGCATCCATTTGTCAAACGGTGTTGGACTACTAAGACAAGAAACAATAGCATTGAGAATTACATCGTAATTTTATTTTTTTTCTCGTATACCTTTGTATATGATTCCCTCTGTGCCATCATCTCTCCTCACCTCTTTTACCCAATAAACCTCAAACAACTCAAAAACCACAGTTATCATCATCTTCAACATCTACATTTTGCTCAGTATATTTATGCATAAAAAATGACATTTCTTCAATATGGATGATTTTTGGTAACGGTGGTGGAAGAGACGGTTTGCTAATGTGAGCACCCTTAAAAACACTTTTTGGAATTTTGGAGTCAGAGATTTCAGAAAATGTGAGTCAACATGTTCAAAGTATGAAGGAGATTGTCTCGTGGAATTGTCACTTTGTGTCAGTTTGACCTTGTTAGGTGCACCCTTTATTTTAACCGGTTCCGACGATGGTTTCAAATTTGTTGTTTCTGGATAGAAAATCTTCCTCAATTACTCTTTGACATGCAATTTCATGATGTCGTCGCCTTTCATGAATCTCCCTTAGATCACTTCCCACTTGGTCATAATAGATATGTTTGATTTATCATCCTTCATCATATCATCGTCATATCATCAAAACGAAGCCTTTTTCAATGAGTGAAAACTTCATCCATACGTATTGGTTTTTCAAGATTCATCTTCTTTGAAATTAAACAAGCACATGGAAGTGTTATGGCTATTCTGGGGATTAACACGAGGGAACATTTTACACTTTTGGACTTTTTCTTTAAGAGTAACATACCTTTGTGAGAGACACACATCACATACTCACTCAAAACCTTAAGGTGATGGGCGTGTGGATTCTCCCACTTATAAATGCTCAAGTCTCCATATTTCTAACAAATGTGGGACTTCCCTACACTACTCATACTTGTTATTCTCAAAATTCTCCCTAAAGTGTGGATTTGTCCATAATGGTCCCCCTCAAGCAGAAACTTTTTTTTTCATCACGTACACTTGTACCGCGTTGACACTTTTCAACGAAACACTCTACCCGGGACCAAGTGTGGATACTTTCGATACAAGTGAGTCGGTCCTTTCACTTGAACCAAAGACTCGTGATACCACTGTTGAAGAGTCAGAGAGACTCGGGAGAACTAGTGAGATTAATGCTCTAGGACCACAAGAGAGGGACACACCACATCTCCACCTAAAACCTTGAGGTTTTTGGTGAATATGTGGTGTCTCTCTCACTTGTTTAGGTGAATTTTTGACCTGCAGCTGAGTGTTAAGCCAATGTGTATGTTTCCCCCTCGTGATGACCCATCAGTGGTATCAAAGCCTGGTTCAACTTTGTGGTGGAACGGGAGTTGGATTCGGTGTTGGATATTGTTATAGAATATAGGGGACTCACACTTATGAAGGAGAATGTTGGGTGAAAGTGTGAGTGATTAAAGTCCCACAATGTCTATGAATGGGTGGAATGTTGTATTTATGAGAGAGAGAGAGAGAGATCACATTTACCTAATACCTTAAGGTTTTTAGGTGAATATGTGGTGTCTCTCACACTTTTTTGGGTGAGTGTTTAACCAAATGTGTATTCTTCCCTCCTCATGATGACCCATCAGTGGTATTAGAGTTTGGTTCGAGTGAAGAACCAACTCACTTGTATCGAAAGTACTCCTTATATATGGTGGGTAAAAGGTGTCCCATTTAAGAGTGTCAAGAGAGGTACAAGTGCATATGGATGAAAAGAGCTTCCACTTAAGAGGTAGCATTGTGGATAGACTCACACTTGAGGGGGAGTTTTGAGAATAATAAGTGTGAGCAGTGTGGGAAATTCCCACATTGGTTAGAAATATGGAGACTTGAGTATTTATAAGTGGGACAACCCACACATCTATCACTTTAAGATTTTGGGTGAGTATGTGGTGTATCTCTCACAAATGTGTGTTACTCATAAAAAAGGAATACCCTAAAGTAAAAATGCTCTCTCGTGTTGACCCCTCAAATTGACCCCAACAGGAAGACCATATGTTTTCCTAAGTGTACATCCACACTTTGAGCTATATGAACATGTTTTATTTGCTCGCTTGATTTCGTGAAAAATAAAATTCAATGTCGTCTGAGATACATTGGCAATTAACATTGAATAAAGGATGTTATCTTTGAATTGGTGTTCTAACATAGTAATGCTCCTACCAAAAGATGTTTGTATTTCGTTATGTTGGTTTCTGAGCATTTGGTTAACGGCATCCCAATCTCGACAAAAATCACTTTTGTTGTTTCCGACCCAATTCTTCAGTCTAGCATGTAAAGATTTAACTTTGTTAGTTGTTGTATTGCCAAAGTGCCTAACCTGGTCGGCCCATGCATAAACAATATTCTCTCTGATCGGGTCTAAAATAGTGTCCTCAACATATTTCAAGAAATTTGAATATCTTGTGCACACCCTCCTGAAATGTATTA